>JAGKTI010001214.1:38293-56060 GCA_018397915.1 Birgus latro | reverse complement strand
TGAGGAACAGCGGCAGGGAAAAGCTTGAAGAGGAGACTGGAAGGACTGGGAGAAAGAGGAGTGAAAGGGGTAGAGAAAGGGCTTATCTAATTTGTGGCTCGTCTTCCACACACACACTCACACCTCCCTCCCATTAGGCCTAAACAGGTAACACGTGGAAATGTTGTGGACACACCTACAGACATTCACACAAGCACTGACACACACACACACACACACACACACACACACACACACACACACACACACACACACACACACACACACACACACACACACACACACACACACACACACACACACACACACACACACAAGCGGCAAAACAGACAAGATGGTAGCTTAGGTATGCAGACGACAGGCAGAATGACAGCCAGGCAAGACAGACTAGGTAAGGACAAGGTGAGGAGAGACAGGTACGGCAAATTACCCCTTTTTTCGGCAGGTAATTTCCCTCACCTGAGTAAAAATCACCTGGAAATCGTCAGGAAAAATATCCAGAAGCAAGACCGCCGACCTTTCGCCTTTCACAATACTGCCTTTTAGTCTTGCATCCTCTAGACGATTTTATTTAAAGTAGTAAACGAAAGCCTGCCATAGTGAAAGCATAAAAGTCTCACTTAACCACAAAAGGACGTTTCCCTCAACCTGAACAAAATCAATTGGCAGTAATGAATATCAAAATAGAAGAGACGTTATCGTAGCAAATGGAGTTCAAAGGAGTCAGCTGGCCAGATAGATGATAATGACTGGAGAGACAAGTAATTTTAGTAGTAATTAGCTTCTTCAGTCTGAGGACGAGTCTTTCCCACGATCATGTAGTAGTCTATAGCAAATATCAAATATTGTGTTGGAAATTTGCTGCGTTGCTGTTTGCCCTTGCATTTGACGTCGACCCAGATGATGAGTGGCTGTCATCGGAGTGTAGATATAGAGAGAGGGTCTGGCTGTCATCAGAGTGTAGGTATGGTGAGAGGGTCTGGCTGTCATCAGAGTGTAGGTACAGAGAGAGGGTATAGTTGGGTAGGTAAGTATAATCGAGTGTGTTTGCATATGGTGGATGTAATTCAGTGTCATGCATATTGAACTGAATTAGCTCCAGTGGTTGTGTTTATGTGAATTTGTGATTTGGATGTCGGAATATGAAATGTATGGTTTTGATGCGACTGTATGATTGTATTAGTTGGGTAGGTTGGTTTGTTGAACGAAGTTAAATGTAAGTTAGATTTAATTCAGAATCCGGGTGTCTTTCCAGATTCGTAGCAACAGTAACTGTATCTGGAGCTAGCCATATTAGGTCCAGTGCAGGAGCGTATCTTACCTCGGCCAGAATGGTAGCCGGTATTAACCCTTCCCCATCCTGGCTGAATACGGTGAGAGGTGTCTGAAGGGAGAGTAATGCATGTTAAATTGTTTGTTAAATTGTTGTAATGGCTGTGTTTATGTGTCAGGGTCTGTGTATGTTATCGGTAGAACAGACAGCGTGCGTTTTTTTTTTCTTTCAAACTTACGAAAGGACAATACCAAGACCCACTTTTACTGTTCACGGCTTGAGTTTTCGGACCCATAACTACACGGACCGCGAGGTGGGCATGCTAACCACCACGCCACCACAGCTCATGTAGAAGTTGAGTGTTCTATAGTCTAGTATCTTCCTTGGATAAGATAGTGTGTAATTCATAGATAATGGCCAATATAGTTGGATGTCGGGTTTTCCTCGGCTGAATATATTTTTCCGATAGCAACCAGCATAATGCGCCAGATTGCGATTTTAATGACCAAAGAGTTAATTGCGTGTTGAAATCGTGTGTTCTGTTTAGTAGCGCGTTGACTCCTGGATTCTCTCTCAACCAGAGAACTGTTTGGTGTTTACTTAAATGTCTTTCTTAGGGTGCTAGCTTAAATGTCATTACTAGGTATACCAGTAGCAGAAGAAGGATTACTCGGCATGATTGTTGAAGCCTTTAACTGTTAGCATTTTTCTAAGTGGAATATAATTGTCTAGTGCTACCATGAATAGAGTATCTAAGTGTACCGGCTGTAACAGAAGGCCTGCTTTAACTAGTGTCCGTGGGCGGTGTTTATAGGCGAGTAAATGCGCCCACTGTACAGGTAGCTTTGGTGTGGTACTGTGCTTCTTCACTGTTTAGTAAAGTAAGTGTATATGCAACTGACTGCGATATATGAATGATTTGATGAGCATTTTGTTGAGTGGATCATTAAGGCATATCAGCATAGCGTAATACGTATTGTGTTTGCGCAGGTAAATCGTGTGCGAATTTTACCTGAACATGTATTGAATGTAAGATTGATTGTCATGTGTAAAAAGGCGTATGCTTGTAGATGAGTGCGTCAGCAGTACATAGACGTTTCAGAGCCCTTCATATTTCAGCCCACTTGAAGGCCATGTCCAAAGAAGGCCAGGAATAGGTAGGAGAGAGAAAGAGAGCGAGAGAGAGCCGACAAAGGGTTAAACTTAGGCAGAGGGGAAGAGGATGTCCGATTTATAAGAAAGAGGGAAGGGCGAGGGGAAGGAGATAGGGGAGACGGAACATGTGCGGAGAGAAGGAAGGGGACCAGAGGTGAACTAGATGCGATGGAGAATAAGACGCCCTGCCCAGTTACCTTTTCATTCAACTGCTTTCTGTTCTTTGTCTTTCAGAATTACGTGTGTTTATTATAGGGATTTTTGTCATTATTTGCCGATCTTTTTTTTTTTTTTGTATTTTGTCTTTTAGTTAGTATCATACCCCGGGAGAGTCAGAAAATTTTCTTTGATGATTGTTTACGTTGAAAGTATAATACAGTATGTTGTTGTGCTCATGTTTCCTTCCCATAAATTAAAAGCTAAATGTATGCAGTATAATGTGAGACGAATGAATATTTGTGGTGTCAGAAACATATTACGGTAAAACTAATGGTATGCAATATACAGTTTAACTTGTAGAGTGAAGTATTTTGTCATCACAACATGTTACGTAAAAAGTCTGAAAAGTTATGTACCGAGTTGATGTTGCTGTTGTAGGAACGGTATCATCCTACCTGTGTGAGGTCGCTAATTAACTCTTTGATTGCTGAGGATTCCCTGTTCATGAATCTAGTTGTGTGTTTTTTGCCAGAATAAATACCAAATATTGACAATTCCAGGCGAAGGGTTAATAGCGCAAACCCACGGTGGTATGATTTACAGAGCTACATTTCACACACACACACACACACACACACACACACACACACACACACACACACACACACACACACACACACACACACACACACACACAATCATTGTTTACAGCAAATGTTTTATAGAGTTCAGTGGTCTGTAAAGCAGATGAACACCATAGGACTTCGATTGTCCAGGATTTGTCGACACTTTCAACTTTAATAAGAGCCTCCTTTGTATATTAGGTATGTGTGTGTGTTTGTGTGTGTGAGTTTGAAGTACACATTTAAGTCTGTAAGTTTATTCCTGCGCCTGAGTACGTGTTTTGTTGAATGAGCTTATATGTGTGGGCCTTGATGTATTTTGCGAGCATTTACGCCAGCGTATGTGTTTGTGCCGCGGTGCGTATGTTTGTGTGTGCCATGGTGGAGTGTTTTGGCCTAGCTAGTTGGCGAGTGAGGAGAGTGGTGGGTGAGAGGGTTTAGGGGGTGTGGAGGTTAGGGGGTGTGAGGCTTCGGGGGTGGGGGGGAGGTGATCGTGTAACAGCAAGGAACCACCATGACGGGGCGGGGCGGGGCGGGGCGGGGCTGGATCGGGTCGTGTCCCTCGCTGTCCCCTGCATACACAAACACCAGCTTCCCCTGGCCTCGCCACAGGAATTCTCACCGGAATATTATTGGCCGTACGTGAGGCTTTGAATAATTGAGGAGGGCCTGGATTAGTTAGTCCTCGCGTAGGTCGACGTGATAAAAAGTAAGAGTCGCGATGAAGGATTTTTCGTGGCTCGACAATCGGTTCAGTTTTCGAGTCCCATGGTTTTTGGTACCATCAAATCTGTGTGTTGGCACTTTGTAGTTCTTATGTAGTGTCTGCTTAGCTCATGGAAAAAATTAGAATGGATGAAGAAGCATTACCTGGTGAACTGTTGAGATTTGAGGTATCAGCAGTTGTTTTGATTATGTGTGATAGTAACCCTTTCCATTAAGGTTAGTTACTTTCTCACAAGGACGTCTGTAATGAATTAATTGTAACTCTAAAGGTCATTTATAAATTATGTTACTACTGATATTAACTTGTAGGTTAGTTGAAAAGTGGGTGTGTTATTTTATCACTCTGTGACCTACTTGAAGACATTATTTGATGAGGTGGGACAATTAAGTGCTTGATTGTTTAAACGCTGAGGCTAGTGGTGCTGATCATAGGGATTGCGTTCATTTTCAGATGGCTGTGTAAATAAGATGTACGCAAACAAGAGCTGTTGTTTAAAAAAAAAAAAAACTATGGTTATTGGTAATTTAGGTTATTGGAAAATTGGGTTACACGATTTCTCTTGGGTCCTTACCCAGCGGGTGAATCTTTAGATATAAAGGTAAGGTATAATTTGACGTCGGGTGTTTACATTCTGGAGGTGGATAGTAACCATTTTATAGTCAGTATCATATCATTTTTGCTCACAGAAGCATATGTGCATGCGCTCATACCAGTTATACGTGGAATGCCGGAACGGTTATAGAGGCGCTTATGTGAGTACTGTATTTGTACTGTAACATATAAAAGGTTTTGGTTATTATTGAAGTCAATTGGCCAGTGTTCGTGAATGAAGTCGCAGATCGTGGTTGGTTCCTATATATACACTAATCATTGTCAGTTTTCCAGCTCACTACCATTTAATTTTGTTATTCATCACTTCACCGTCTCATCCACCTCGCTTCGTAAGACACCTAAGAATTCTTTCTCTCTCTCTTTGTGTCTCTCTATCCCTCACACTCATTAACATTAAGCTACCCGCATGCCTATCCATTCGTCCGAATGCTTAAATTATACAGTATATGTTCTGTTCATGTCTTTCATTACCTCTGTGTTTGGTTTCCACTCCCCATCTCATACTCGTTTACCCAACAACTCACTCACCTACCGAGAGTCAATAGTTCATGTTTACACACACATATACAGACGTACAGGTAAAGTATCATTCGTGTACGTAATATATCAGTCATCAACATCTGCACGCGTTTGATCCATGAACACTTATACTCGTAGTGTAGACCTCACCTATCAACACACACACACACACACACACACACACACACACACACACACACACACACGAGAAAAGTCGTACGGAGACGCTTACGCACTTTTCCCCCCATACACACCAGTGCCTTTCTCTCGTGTCGGGTCGAGCGCCCCTTCATGCATACAACCTCCCACTCTGGCGTACAACCCTTCCTTCTTCCTCCCTTCCAGCTGTTCCCTCGAGCGCTCCCTCACGCACTCTGGAGGCATGGAAGGAAAGAAGGAATGAAGACAGAGAGAGAAAGTGGGAGGGAGGGAGGAAGGGTGGGAGGCACAGAGAGAGAAGGAAAAATCTTCTGCAGCATGTTACTCTTGCTAGGCCGTGTGGCGGTGTTGTGCAGGCTGGATATTCTGCCGTTGTTGTGATAGAGAGGGAGGGAGGTTGTGGCGGGTGTTTCAGAAGGAAAGGAAAATAAGCTGGAGATTTTACTGAGCACCGATGTTAGAGAGGGGGGCGGAAAAGGGGAAGGTGATGAATGGAATGAGAGTGGTAAAGAATATAGAGGAAAAGTTAGGAAATAGGTTCAGCATTATAGTGAAATGAGTCAGCGTAGACAAATGATAGGGGTAGCTATGTGGGAAATGATTAGTAGTGGTCACATTTCACTTAAGTATATAGGTCTAAAATGAGTGGAGGTTTGATGTCACTGAATGAGGGCAGGGCAGGTGTAAGGGGCTTGAAGGTACAGGGTGCAGTGTGAATGGGCGCATGTGGGGTGACTCTTTGAACGTGAGTCGCGATGGACATGATAGGAACACTGAAAAAGATCTTGGAGGGTTGGCGAAGCTGAAAGGCATGTAAATGAACGAGAAGGTGTGTAGAGCTGCGAAAGAGAAGAGTTATATAGGGATGAGGTATGGAGGGTAAAGTAAAATTAGGGAGAAGGAGAAAGTTAAGGTGAGCAGTGAATTTATTAGTAACCTTGATAAGAGTATGATTGTGCTTTTGAATATTGAACATTGTGTGACTTTGAGGTCTTCGGCAAAACAGTAGTTGTGCTTGGTAGTGTGTGCTCTGAGACCGAGGAGGTTACTGTGGGATGACTGAGGAGGACAGGCCAGGCTGGTTTGTGTGAGAGTGAGTAGGAGGAAGCTTAGGAGGGTAGGGCAGGTTAGGCAGTGAGTGAGCGGGAGAGGGGCGAGGAGGGCAGGACAGGGTAGGGCTAGTGTGGGCGTGAGAAGGCTGGGCAGTGGAGCTGGGGGGAGGGTGCCGTGTGAGGGGTAGGGAGCGGGAGGCCGGGCTGACACGGGGACCTGTGCTGTAATATTGAGGCGACCAGGAAATGCTCTCCTTGTCAGCATCGCGTCCTGCCGTGTCCTCCTGCGTCAGCTACAAGGCAGGAGCGCCGCCCTGTCTTATTCATACTCCGCTCCTGAACATTCACGGGGGAGCCGGGCCGTGTAGCGGGGGAGCGCACCGCCCTGCATTGTTTTGCAACCCGGGGGAACGTGCCGCTATTGTTGCATGGCCGGGACGTGTTGCTCCACTGTTGCAATGCAGCTCGGCCCGGGTGTGAAGGTGTGGCTCTGGCTGCAAGATTGTATCTCTTGGCCGGAAAGATATTGGCCACCTCGATTGCAACAATATTTATTGCATGAAGGGGAGATTCAGATGTAAAATGTTATATGTATGTGCTTTTGCGTGTACGTGTGTGTATTTGTATGAGTGTGTGTATGCTTCAGTGAACTGATTTAGACCTGAAATTTTTATTTGTAAGCTGTATTCATCTTGTTTGTTCCATCGTCATCGCGTCGTCAGTACTCGTAGAAAAGATTGAATGTAATATGAACAATGCCGGAAAGAAGTCGGGCATTACTATTCCATTCCCATGTACTGTATCCCCGTCATAGGTTATAATTATGTTTGTGGTAGTTATTGTCTGTTCCTTACTGATTAATGCGAATTCGCTATGCACTGTAGGAAGGTATCTCACTGAACTTTGGTTGTTGTTGTTGTACCAATAATTGGTTATCATTTACTGATGAAAACTAGTGATACATGGATGTTGTGCCCCAGTACATGAAGAGAGAGTGCCCAACGCTACGTGCTCAGCTACGTCTTAAATGCAAGGCAACAGTAATTGAAAGTTTTAGTACAGTTGTAGGCCTACTTAAGCCATGACATAATGGACAGATGCAGTACATTTCCATACTTTTGTTTTGCAAAATTTACTTCTTTACCTTCCGACTACCATGTCACACCGTTGACATTGGTACCATCCACTTGTAGCATCCTGTGCTCTTTCATCGGCTCTTGTTCCATTTCTTCACCCATTTCCTGATCCCCAAACTTCGCTTTCCTGTTCATCATCCGACGGATTTTAACACGAATTTGACGGGGCTGATCCCGTAATGATAGTGTTTTGTTGGGAAGTTAGTTGTTGAAATTTGTAATGTTAATATGCTTATTATGAAGAATCTGTGTTCCCCTGTCTACACTGTATTGCTACATTCTGTGGCCCTTGTACAGGACATTGCTTCCTATCCTGTTAGGAGGCGAGGTCCCGCCCATCCATGCCGCCCCTGTCGGTGGATGTATTACCTTCTGATTTACACCTTAATGTTTGTTTTGCACTGAAATTATGTTGGTGTGGTCTGGTGCACTTGTTGATAATGCACACGAACCCCTCGCCCTTGCACAACATCATTTTCGGTATTATGAAGAAATATCGTGGTGGTGTAAACAGGAGGGGCGGCGGCCATGTGCCACCTTGGTATAAGGGTGTCAGGCGAGGGTGCGGGGAGTCATCAGCCATGCACTGGCCCTCATATCCAGTTCTATATCTTGGCTGCAGGCCGTGTTGACAGCGTCTCCCCTGGTTTTATATTTTGTGCAGCGCCGCCAAACTCAGAAATCATTTATGAGACACAAAGTATGAGCAGATGGAGGGTGTCTGGCGGGCGGGGTCACCTGCCGCGTCTGCGACTCCGCGCTCACAGCTGAATTTTGCACTGGAGGTCAGAGGGCGCCGCCTCCCCGCCTTGTCCCGCCCCTCCTGGCCGCAGGATGGTGAATCTGTGAAGGGGAAGGCGGGTGAGGCGGGTAATTTGCGTGGTTGAGGTGAAGGGTGCTGTGGCCGCGAGGGGGAGCAAGCGTCGGAAAAGCCTTGGTATGGCCGGCCACTTAGTGCAGGAGGGGGGGGGGGGGAACTGCCGGGGAGCATCAACACACATACTTTATTTTACATAGGTTGACATATTTGACTAAAAAATACAATCTAATGCATAGGTGAAAAGCAAAATCTTGTGCACATGCCCCTCTTCTGATACGCTACAGGTAACAAGAATGATGAGAAATTTATATAAACGAGAATACTCGATAAATTCGTACATCTTGCAGGGGCATTTAATGAGCTGAGCGTCAGGAGGGATTGCGAGGGTGTGAAGGATCTAGAGAGCGGGTGAGTGAGGGTGCGAATGAACTGGACCCTGATGGAGGCAAGTATGAGTGAGCTTAAATTGGAGAGAGCCAGAGTTTGTGTGAGTCTGAGTGATGTCACTAGAAAGAGCTTATGAGTCAAGTTATCGAAAGCTACATTTCTTTACAAACTCACTGATCCATATATTCACTTTTCATACACTTACCAAGTCATTGTTACTTTGCCTCTTACACATTTACTCGCATTCTCCAAGTTTAGACCAATTATATCTTCACACGTACAGGAACTCCTTAGCCAACCTTAAACATTATTGCAGTAGTACCTTACGTCATTGCGTACAGTACAGTGAAATGTGAACATAGAGTATGCAGCTAGTCACTGGTATTAACAGAAATTTGTAAACAGTTATATGCTTCCCTGATCTGAATGTATACAAACCTAGGTGTTACTTGTTGCACTCATTAGATTTGACAATGAGAATATAAGAAGAGAGGATTGGTGTAATATTTTTGTTGGCCCACCCTGGGCAGCTTCTGTCTAAGGTACATGACTATACTTTAAGAGCAAGGCAAGTATGTTGAAGAGGGAATTGCATAATATTTGCCACAGAGCAAAGACATGCTGTTATATTCCCCTTAAAACATAAGTTTCCGGGCACAGCGTGGACAAGAGGAGTATTTTAATGCCGTTATGTTCATAAAATGTTAGACAGGCGAGCCCTCAGTTGGGCTTATTCATTCAGATCCCCATTTGTTGCAGTTCATCATGCATATTGGGCTTTCAGTTTGTCATTAGTGTTATACTTTAACGTTGTAGTCTTTCCCTTTTCATTCTTATGCTTATATATAAAATTATTCCTTATCAGTCTGTCTTTACTCGTCTTTTGGACTACATGTAAACGAACAGGCGGATCATGATGAAACGGTGTGGATTTTCTTATTAACCTACGACTACAGTTGATGAAAGTGCATCAAAGAACGAAGGCAGTAGAAAATTTGACTGCCTGCTAGCTTCTTGGGGCATAGCGGAGGTGTGCTGGAAGTTGCGAAGTGCCACTCGATTGCATTAATTCCTGTGCTCTTGTTCACCCATAAACTGTTGATGAATTTCTTATGACTGTGTTTACTTGCTCACAAATACTCAAATTCATATACATACCTAATCACACACTCTCATTCCCGATATTCAGTTTTGGGTGAACGTCAGGACATGCGCTTGTGTAATTACCCTCTTAAATCCGATTACTCATTTTTTTTTCTATTTCCCCTGTGACGCAGTTTTAATGTGTAATAATAACCGTATGACAACGTTGTGAAATAAGGAGTAAATAAGTAGAGATGGGGCCAGAAACAGGCTCCATTACTTCCTTTACCACCTGATTTCATTCCCCATGTTGCATAAACTCGTCTTAGGGTGGCAGATAAGTAAATAAATACGAGCGAAATACATTATCGGATTTTTTTTTTTTATACTGACCAACTGTAATATCCGCTGAGTATGTTGATAGAGGCCGAAGGAATTTTGGGTCGCACGAATGATGCCAAGGAATGTGTAGTTTTGAAGAGTATATGATAACGATTTTGCGTATTGTATGATGAAAGGAGAAACAAGAATTATCGAGGAAAATTTAAGGAAAGAGGAAAATCATTGTCGAGTGACTTGTAGGAATACGAAGGGAAGGAAGGAAGAACTAAAGGGAAGTAATAACACATGAAGGAAATGAAAATGGGAGAGAGGCAGTGACGAGAGAATTAACCTCTTCACCACGATGGCATTTTTCATTATAGTAAGGGTATCATCGGAAATGTTATTCATCTAAGTAATTATCCCTGTTAGTGATGGGATAATTATGGCTATTATCTAACCTCTCCAGTTAGAAAAGTCGCTCCCAAGCTGACTAAATTCGCCTGATGGTAGCAAGAATAAGGTATAAATTACGTATATGTTGATGGGTAAGACGAAGTATATTAGTGGAGTGAATTTGAAGGGAGTCAAACAAGATGGCGCATGTAGCTACAGATAGGGTGAGGAGGCAAAGGGCTATCGACTTAAGGAGGAAAATGACTGTTGGAGTTAGAAAAGATAATGTGTCGAAATATATGTTGATGGCTGAGACAAGGTATATAAGTGATGCAAATTTGAAGCGAGTAGCAAAATATGGTGCCAGTAAACAGAGGTTGAAGAGAGTGAAAGCTAACCATTTCGGAGGAGGGAAACAAGTGTGGACGTTAAGCAAGGTGTGTGTTGAAGCCTATGTTGATGGTTGTGTGGTGTTTAAAGAGGCAGTGTGTCGAAATCTGTGTTGATGGCTGAGTTGCAGTATATTGATGAAGTAAGTTTTAAGGAAGTTACAAAAGGTCGTGTAGATATATAGAGTGAGGGTGAGGAGTGAGAGGGCCATCATCCACTTGGCCCTCATTAACCTCTTGTAGGAGAGCAGTGACCCGAGGCGACCACCGCACGTGCCCTCTCTGACTACGGGGCCAACACGTGCCAGGGGTCATTATATCCAGCACGTGGCGCCAATCACCAGGAATAACTTTGCTTACACACTCGTTATTCTGATGTATTATTCACTGTGATGGCGTCTTTTTGTTGGTTATTCTTGCCTTCTTCATACATTTTATTCAGGCCCGAAGAGAAGCTTTTCGAAATGGAAGAGTTATGTATGGTCTTCGTTTAATGTGCCAGTACTCCAGTGGCGGCGATGTAATTTTTTCCTGAAGTATTTTACACTGGTTAATAGAGCGACGCTAGACACCAAGCGTTACTGTACTAATAATGATTAACAAACAATGCCCCGGTGTTTTTGGTTATGTGAAGAGAGAGAACAGGATGAATCTTTCCTACTGTCAGTTGTTGATCACGGTTTTATAGCATCACTGAATGGAGTTGACATAATTTATCTCCTTGTATCCCCAGCGCGATGAGACGTGACGGACGCATTATATCTGCTGTCTGAATAATTGGGTAGAGGTTATACGAATTCCGTGGAAACTCAGATAAGTCATAGTGACACCCAGGAATTGGTAAGAACTCAGCCAAGAGCATAAAATGATGGTCCTCACTGACATTCGTGGCGGAAGTGCGACCGACGGTTAGGTTGGATGTCTGCGGCGATGCTGGCACAGTAGTTTGTCTGGTAAACGTGCAAAGGTCAGTTTTTATTTAGTAATGTTTTGTGGTGAACAGCTGACGTAATGTTTTTGATAAAATTATTTGGGAAGTGGCAGCAGCATGTGGGTGGTGGTGGTTTGTAAGACGGTGGGAAAAAAGAGGGTTTTATTGTTATATATTATAGAAATATGTCAAGCTTCATGATACACGACTTTCTTAATCGTATGAAGTATGTAGCATTTCGAGAAATCTTTCCCGAGATGCATAAAATCGTCTGATGGTAGCCAGAATTATATTAATGAGCGTTATTGGAGTAGACGAGGAGTTCATATTATTAAATAAACAAATGATGTTTGTGCAGTATTACTAGTGGATGCTGCTTGTTCCACATCTATTGTGTTCTACCAAGGTAAAACTCCGAATGATTCAGTACATAGAAACAGTAGTTCAGTATTTAGCGATAATACATGCCATATATTTCACGTGTTGGAAGATAGTACAAATGCTAATGAAACTGTGGAGGGTGAAAGGAAAGATATCCAGTAACAGTGTGAGAGAGTTAAGCAAGGGGTGCAGGGAGTGTTAGATGGGAAGGAGGAGGGGCTGGGGTTAGTGGAATGTGTGTGGGTAGGGCAGAGACGAGGGAGAGTGTAAGGGGGCGTGCATGGGTGACGCCTCAGGTAGGGCATCGCCGCCTGTGTGCCACGTGCCAGCCCTCCCCTCATTACTCACCGCGTCTCTCCTACCGTTTCCCCTTTCCACCATCACTCCTGCCTTTCCTCCTCTTTCATGCTGCCTTCTTTCATTGTTCACCTCCTCCTCTAACTACCTCCACTGCTGCCTTTGCTCCTCCGTGATGCGCTTTCCTTTCACCGTTCCCTTCCTCTCCTCTCCACAATCACCGCTTTTTTCCATCATGATGCTGTATCCCATCACTCTTCACCTCAGGCCCTCCTCAGCGTCATTGCTGCCTTTTCTCCATGGTGCTCTGTCCCTTCATTGTTCTTCTCTCCTTCACGTGTGCATATTCTTGTTATGACAGCTGCCATCTTTCTTCATTACTTATCATTCCTTCCCTCATCACTGCCTCCTCCCCTCTTTGCTAATCTTTTTTCTCACGTTACTTGCATACCCCCACTGCTGATCTTCCCTCTGTCCTATCCTCCCCTCACTTTTAATCTGTTTTTACTGCTGCACCTTCCAGTCTTTACTTCACCTCGCTACTCCTTCGTTCATATTCCTCTATTCTGTCCATTGCTGATCTTTCCTTACTTCCACGTTTGCACTTCACTGTTGCTCATTTCATTCTGTCTAGCCACAATTCCACTCTTGGTTCTTCTTAGCTCTGTAGCACTGACACCCTTTACATTACTTTTGTACTTACTCTTATTTATTTGGTCTCTCACTTTCTCTCCTCACGTTTGACATTAGCGCTACTCATTTTCAGAAAACATTACTCGCTGAAGGAACGGAGAGTAGAATAACAGCTAAGGAGTGAAGGACAGGTAAAGTGCATGATGTATAAGGTAAATATAAAAGGATGGGTGAAAAACTAGTCAAGTCTTCGTCTGATAAGAGAAATTGTAGAGAATTTGAGGAGGGAGGGTCAGCATAAGGTAAGAGGAGAAGGATAGATGTGAAGCCAGCAAAAGGCAAGAGGTTGGTCAGCGAATAGGATAATGGTTTTATTAAGCTAAAACGACGGGGATGAAATATGTATAAAAGCCACTTGATTTAAGAAGAAATGAAGATATTGGAACGGATGTCAAGTACTGTATAGGACACTGGAAGCGCAGAACCATGTATGAAGGAAAGGAAAACGAAAGATCAGATAATGACATTGGAGGGAGGACAGGCTCGGGAATGAGGGGAAAGTAAGTGAGGGAAAAGTGATGAGTAACTTGGGACTTGGAATAAAGTAATGAAAAGGGATGTACGGAGTAGAGAGTGCATTGTGGCACGAAAGAAATCAAGGGGATTCGATGTAAGGGATCAGAGAGAGCATTAACTTGGGGACGAACATAAAAGTAGGGGGACAGGAGTAGGGAAGAGAGAAAGGGGGGATAATTTGCGACATGAGAAAGGAAACTGAAGGAAATTAAAAGGGGGAGGGGGGGAGGGGGGGGGGGGGGGGGGGCATACGGAGAAGAGGGGAGAGAGGGAGAGTGTGGTTTAAGGATCAGGGGTCAGGAGAGGGGAAGAGCGCGGTCACTCCTAGTAAACTGTTTGGGCGGAAGTGGTGTAACAAGATGACGGTGGCTCTTACCCTCGTCCTCCCCCCAGTCCTGCCCTGCCCTGCCCTCCCCTGTCTTATCCCACCGTCATTCCCCTCTGCCCTGCCCTGTCATGTCATGTCCTTCCCTACCCCACCGTCATTCCCATCTGCCCTAGCCTGTCCTGCTCCATTTTCAACCTCCTCTGTCCTGCCTTGCCCTGGCCTTGCAGTCATACTCGCTTGTGTGGCCTTGCCCAGGCTTGCTTTGCCCTGACCCAGACCCTCCCTGACACTCCACTGGCATTCCATGTCCTGCCTTACCTTGCCATGCCCCCTGAAATCTTCTCTGCCCTGCCATGCCCTGACCCTGCCTTAATTCTCCTCGGCACTGCCCCGCCCTGCCATGTTCTTCCTTGCCTTTTCCTGCCCTAACTTCCTTGTGGCATATCCTGCCCTTCCATAATCCTTGTTCTGTTCAGTACTGTTGTCATTACTGTCCCTGTCCTGCCGTCATTCCTCTCTGCCCTGCCCTGTCTTGTCATGCAATGTCATGTCATTACCGTCCCTCCTTTCCTTTCACCATTTCCCTCTCCTTTCCCTCCATTGCCTTGTATTTATCTCATTTCACTTTGTCATTTCCTTCTGCCATGTCTCTGTCTTGTCCTGTTCTTTAGTCCCATCTTTCCGTCCCGTCTTACGTCCTCTTCCTCTGCTTTCCTTCAGTCACCCCCTTCAGCCGTCCCCTCACATACTCCATTCATCCCTTCATATTACCTCTCGTGTTTTTATCCTTCGCTAATTTAGTTGATCCCATTATTGTGTTTTATTTCAGCGCTATATTATCTGTCCTCTGATGCAGCATTACTTTGGTGTCATTCTACTTTGTGTTTAGTACTGATGTAGTTAAGACCCTTAATTTCGAAATAGTAAGGAATTTGATTGCTACTGTTGTTCTTATGAATTCAATCTAATAATATATTGTATTCTCTGTCTAAGGAAGTTCGATCTTATAATAAGGGGGTGATACTGTAAAGGACGCAAGTTTACTGTCTGTAAGTAATGAGGACCATTTTTTTTTTTTTTTTACATTGAATTTCAGTAAATCCTCATTTGAGCTTGGCATACTGCGTCTTGTTCCATGCAGTCTACGGTGTTTAGGGGCCTTATTTGAAAACGAGTATTAAAAAAAATGTATAAGCTTATTCCTTTTATATTTGTTATTGTGTATAATCAGTGAGTGAATACAGAACTATATGTAGGCAAATGCCTTTTTCTTCATTTACTAATGATATTTTGCAACTAATGCGAGGAAGCGTTATGCTATTCTTGCTTTTAAGGGTGAATTGCTGTTAAGTTGCAGCTCTTGCTAGCATTATTGCTACCTGTCGCCGTTATTGTTGCTGTATGCTGTGGTTGAATGTGAGTGATGTCCTTCATTTCCTGGCCCTGTACAGCCAGAGACGTGCGTGTGGTGGAGCTCTGTGACAGCCACTGGGATAATTGTTGCTCCCTCGTCGTCTCCGCTGCCTCTTCTTCCTCCTGATGTTAGTCTTTTATAACCGTCAGGCCCTCAATCCATCCGTCTGTCTGGCCGTGTTGTCCGCCTTCCCAGCTTCCCCTAATCATCCCTTTGTCACTGCAGTCCCCCATCAGGAATCCCAAACAACAGAAGGTTATAGTCCTCCAGTAGCCCAGAACCTTTAACTCCCCTTCTATCATCTTTCATTATCCTCCTCTTGTGCATCATTAGTTCCCCAGTTAATTATCCCGTAATTTTCCCTCACTGCTTATCCGGTTATCATATCCCACACACGTAATGTTATTACTACTTCATTCCTTTTCATTATCATCTAATCACCATCATCAATGTCACCTCCCCCACCTTCTGTCTCACCTTTTTTTCCCTTAGCTTCTGTGTTTCCTTTTCATCTTGATATGCCTCCATTTTTTATATCACCTCCCTTATTATCCTTTGCCCTCCCTCATTTTCCCTTGCTCCTTCCCCCTCCCCTCTTTCCTCACTCACAACCTTATAATTTTTCTTGGTTTTGCGAGATCTCTTCCTCATTATTAAGTTTTTTAACCCTTCAGGTAGGTGACATCTTTTGTAGTTTTTATTTACTAATTCGGTGGCTTTTATTCAGCTTATTATGCATATTGAAATGTGTAAGGGATAGATACAGCCTTCATTGACACAAAGAGCACCATTCCCACCACCAAGTAACTTGTCCTCCCCCCCTCCTCACCCACCGTCCGGAGACTCGGTGAGAAGAGGTGGGGCCACGACTTCAGGAGGTGGTCACCCTGCCCGACCTCCACCCCTGCAGTTATTACTTTACGGACTTTACTCTTGCTCTTTGCTCATGACTCTGTACCATACAGCCCTACTCTTGCTCTTTGCTCATGACTCTGTACCATATAGCCCTACTCTTGCTCTTTGCTCATGACTCTGTACCATGTAGCCCTACTCTTGCTCTTTGCTCATGACTCTGTACCATATAGCCCTCATTATCTCACCCCTGCCCCTCCTTCACCTCTCACAGCTACCCCCTTATCCCTGCTTCACCCCCACCCACCCTGTCTGCCATCCATTTTCGTCATCACACTTTGACTGTCGCTACTTTCCTGTACTCCACTCAATTCCCATCATCCTCATGTCATTCTCCTGATCCCCACCTCGCTTAAACCTGTACTCCCTCATTTTTATCACCCCCTTCCACCATCCACCCCACCACCGTGGTCCTTCATCCCTTCATCACCTGTAGACAATCAGCACTTCCTTCCCCCTTTCCTTTAACCCCACCTTCTCTCCTTCTTTCAACCCCCCCTCCCCCCCAAAAAAAAAATAAGGATGAGTGTGTGGGGTGAGGATGCGTGTATGAGGATGTGGCGTTGACAGGTGAAGATGGAGGTGCTACTGATTACCGTAATTGGGGGAACAGCGGCCCAGGTCGAACCGTGTCTCGTGTTATTTGCATACGTTCTGGTAGCGGCGTGACACAAGGCTCCCGGATTATTGCAGGAGCCTCACACACGCCCACCGAGGAGGCTCTTCGCATGTGTAGGAGGTTGATTTACAGACTTACTGGGGGCCACATCAACACAAACAACGGCAACAATCAATGTTGTAACGATGTCTTTGCTGGATGGAAAAAGAAAGGAGCGTGTACACCCTCTTCATTTCTCTCGTCCTTCCCCCAAAAGCAAGTCTTTGTTTGGAGAGAATAATATGTTGAATTGTTTTCCAGATCTCATATTGTTTCTCCAGAGTAATGCATACATGATAATACTGATCAGACGCTTGTGTGATGAATTAAGCTTTTGGATCCGACCCACTTTTAATGTTGCTTTTAATATACACATCCTGATTATGCGATTCATTGGCATTGTTGCCTATTCGGTCCAGTTGCAGACTTGATGCAGAGGCCTCAATTACTTTATCAGACACTTAGTTACTTGTGGATTGTATGAAAGGAATAGGTCGGCAGTGTGAAAATTATTTATCGCACAAAAGAGTGGTATAGATCTCGCAAAGCAGGATCATTATTCACGGATAGCGCGCCCAAAACATTAGGTCGCCGTACAATGTTAATCGACACCTTGCACGTAAAATTCTTTTTTAAAATAATGTTTATTATATAATGAAAACTCAAACTTAATAATCTTGTTTATATATTCAGGTATAATGTTAGATTAACGCGATTCATAACGTTTAAGATTGCCGTATATGACTGCTGTACGTTCCTTTGTGCTACTTTGTGATCGTATAACTTCAAGCTACATCTATGGGATTTGGCCTGAGTGCGCGCGTAT
>JAGKTI010001214.1:27089-37960 GCA_018397915.1 Birgus latro | reverse complement strand
GCGCTCATCACGCAACCGTGTTAAGAAATAAACATGGGTGTATGGAGACCAGGAGCAGTGACAGGAGTCGTGATAATGCCTGACTCTGGAATAAGATGCTGAAATTAGTAGTTGAATAATTAGTGACTGTTTTGCCTAATGGCCACGCTTCCTGCCGTCACTGTGATGTCTGGAGATAATCCATCACAGTGAAATGTAGCAAGACAAGTTTTTCTGACTTGGTGTTGAGTTGCAAATTAGGGCACCTGTGATATGTAGCGTGGGTGCTTAGCGTATATTCTGGTTTAATGGTATACTTCCGGGTTTATCCTCGTATTATGCAATATACACAAGGTTTACTGTAGGCCTTATCAACGGATGTAGTTTAGCCACTAAAGGTTTTGATATTGTAGCAGTACTGGGAATGATCATCATTTCATTTGTAATAATGAATAAGAAAGCAAACTAATTAGAATTGTTGTAGGCTTAAGTATTAATTTTATTATATCGCAGCTCTCTAAGTGTCATTAATTTATTAATGTTTTATTATCTGTCAGGTTTATGTAATTAAGTTTATTGAGGCGCTTTTTACGTAACTACGAGACCTTAATTTTTCATGGAACTCCTTTCCTCCCTGATGAAACTTGAATGGCAGCGAAAGTTCGTGACGGCGCTGCGGGTGTCGAGGCTGTGCCAGCGACGGCCGGCATGTGGCAACGGCTGCGGCGGACAGTATGAGCGGTGCAGAACAGTAAAGAAAAAGAGCGGTGAAGAACAGTAAGAGCAAGACCGGTGAAGAACACAACAAGGGAGATGAAGAACAGTTAGAACAAGAACAGTGAAGAACAGAACGAGGTGAAAAGCAGGTAGAACAAAAACGGTGAAGAACTGCAGGAACAAAAACGGCAAAGAGGAAGAACAAGAACGCTGATAAACAGCAAGATCAAAGGCGGCGGAGAGCAGAAAGAAGAACAGATTAACATAACCCACGTCTGGGAAAAATTTGTGTCAAATCAGGACATTTATGGGGACGAGCAGCGTCAGAAGCAGCGTCGACAATGTAAAGCTGATCACATAGCCTAACGTATGTCTTGCAGTGGTTGAAACTTTGACGGATGACAGACAGATCCTCTCACATAGGATAGTGTCAGCGATAATGCCCTAACTGTGATGACGTTGTTTTGCATTATACCCAGGGCGCCACCAAACTCATCTTTTTCAAGGACCTCTGATAATGAAGGGGTCAGTGAAGGTTTTATCTAATCCCTCCAGTCCGGAATGTGTCTTTAAGCTAATTGAGGTCTTTAATCCTAGCTAGAATAAATAAAGAAGACTGTTGAGGGGGTTACGAAGGCTAACGATCGTGAGTTTGAATTCTTCGAGATGGTAAATTCTGTGACAACGAGAGGAAAGCGGGATGGAGAACAGCATCGAGGAAATAAAGCAACATTTACCAGAGGAGCAGTGGCACCGACCATAGTGAAAGTGTGAGAAATTTTTGCTGAGAACAAGCGAAGGGCACAGGCAATATCGGGAAGGTAGTCAGCAGTGATAAAGTTAGCCCGTTTCAACAGCTATTTTCAGCGCCATAAAATCACTTTTATATTAGGGGAAAAAATCGGTGTTAGCCTTCTCGTGGTTGACACAAACTTAGTAATCATTCTAACATCAGACGATTTCATTCAGCTGTTCGAGTCAATGGACCATGGATATTCATACTACTCCAGGTAACATCAGACTGTTTGACTCAGCTGTTTGAGTCAAAGGAGCATGAGTGTTAATACTTTTCCATAACACCAGACGATTTTGTTCAGCTGCGTGAGTCAGTAGGATCAACCCTGTCATGCCTGGGACAACTCTTGTGCTATATTTCAGTAAACGTTAGTTGTTTTTATTCAGGTAAGAGTGAATCCAACGAGCCTGTGTGTATTAAACCACACAGACAAGACTTGAGACGAAAAAGTGTAACTGATAATAGGAAATTTTTAAGAAGTGTCAGGGGTGTTGCATAAATTCAGGTGTATTGTAGCATAAATTCTGGGATATTGTAGAACTTAAAACTTGGAGCACAAAGGTTTGGGCAATCCCTCAGATTTAATATTTTGATGATTTTTGAAGTATTGGATGATAATAGAACATAAATATCTGGCAGCTCTGTATCGTTGATGACTGTATTCTGTAACGTGGGATAGCTTACAGGTATCGAATAATTACCGGTGTTTCATAAATGGCGTCAAAAATTAGGGGCCGCCTTACACGTTCGCGCACTGTTTCAATAAGAAGACCGTTCGTAAGCGGCGATGACATTGGCGTTGATCATTTTTAAAGTGACGTTGAATTTCAGACGACCAAATATCTTATCAAGCTGAGAGAATATGTCATTGTAGTGTGAGAGTGTCAACCACCTGTGAACAGACTGACCCCGGAGAATATCGGTGACCCTGAAGATTTTTTTTTTTTTTTTTTAATGAGGGTGACTTTGTCTACCTTAGTGTACATAAGTAACTTCGGGAACATGAATAAATCTAGAGAACATTAGTCACTGTACAGAACATTTCCATTTATCTTTACTAGGGATGCTGAAATACAGGTATGAGTTTTGGAGTGCATAACAGGCAAAAAACACGTACATTTTACCGCAGAGGATACTTTTAAGATGTATGAGTCGCATTGACACGGCAGGAATAAGATAAACTCGTCGTTGCAGCGAAGAGGTTAAGTCCAGCACTGCGACAATGTGTTTCCATTTTACTCAGTGCAGGAGAAATTTCAGAATCGCGTCACTACCAGGGCACTCTCTGAAGATTAGTAAATTGCCTGGATATAGCAAGCATAATTAAAAAAGGTAATCTCATTGAAGGGGATAATGGAATATCTTTCGAACCCTTTCGGTATAAATTCCCCCCCCCTCCCCCAAAAAAAAAATCGTCTTCGGCTGGCGAAATGAAAAGAAATTTTATAATCGTGGTGAAGAGTTTAATAGATACGGTTTCTCGCCGTATCACAAAGAATATCGTAAGTTGTAGAAAAGTCAGTCGTTTAGAGGCGGCAGGAATATAGAAAAGGTTGTCGTCGCCGCAAAGCAGCTAGTGTCGACCGTTTCTGGCACTTTCACCTACGAGTGGTCCTTCCTGAGCTGTATAAGATTCGTCTGAGGGTTGCAGGAATAATATAAAAATGTTTTCCTCGTGGTTGAGAAGTTAATGGGAATTATATCTAGCGCTTCTCACTACTAGAGGTGAAAAAAAAAAAAGAAGACTAGAAAGAAAATACAGGGCATCAAAATAAAACAGAAATAGCATAATCGCAGTGAAGTAGTTAATGGACGCTTACCTTTCACAACAAGAGGGCTTTTCTTAACTAAAAAAAAAAATCATTGTTTATTGGTGGCCGAAATAAAATGTATAAGTCGTTATTGTTAAGGATGAGTTAATATAGGTGTAATATAGGTGTCATATGGTTGTATCTTTGTAGGTTAGCAGTATGAATTTGTTGAGAAAACTTGGTGTAAATCCCTGTTGTGACTTAGGTGGGAAGATAAATGCTGAGCCATTACCCGACCGCAGGCGCTGGGGGTCAAGTTACCAACCCCACATTCCCTCCCCTTCTTCCCTTCCGTCCTCTTCCCTTCCCTTCCCTTCCCTTCCTTCCCCTCCCCTTCCCACTCCTTCATCTGCACTCTTCCCTTCCTGTCCCTTCCCTGTCTACCCCGTACTCTACCCTATTTCCTACCTCTAGTAGCCTTCAAAAGAGGCGAAAGTACTTATTAATTCCTATTTCCCTTCCCTTTCCATCCCTCACGTCACCTTACCTCTTCTTTCATTATCCCCAGCATCCACGAAATAATCATCTTACCTCCTTTTCTCCCCTGTCTAGCACATATACATCTTTGCTTGTCTCCATCTTCATCTCCAGATAACTTCCTCCCTTGCATGCCTCCCCCTCACTCCTCTTCCTTTCCTGCCCATTCTCCCTCCCCTCCACCCCTCCTCCCCCCAAGCCTCCTGTCCTCCAGTCACTCTCAAGTTGCATGTTCCATCAACCCAAATGTCTACTTTCCTCCAAAATACGTCCCTCCCTTTTCCACTTCTCTGTATATCCACATACTATTCCCACCTCCTCCATCCCACATTGCAAGTCCCCCTCTGACCACCTCACTCCACATTACAGATCCTCTTACCCCCAAACGCTCACTCTCAGCCTAGGTATTCCATCTGGCGACATGTCTTTTCCTCCTAAATACATCCCTCCCCCCACTCACATTTCCCCCTAAATACATCCCTCCCCTCACTCACATTTCCCCTTCCCAGATTCATTGCATCACCCCCTCCCTCTACTTACACAAGCCTTCCCTCTCCCAGGACTCACTAAGCTTATAGTTCCATTTACCCACAGGTATTCTTCTGTCGTAAATGCATCCCAGCCTTTACCCACTTTTCTCCATCCCCACTTTCCATGCCCACGTCCTCTCTCCTCCCGACTACAGTCCTCTCTGTCTCACTTTCTCCCGACCAGTCACTCATAGCTTACATGTTCCATCTAACTGCATATTCTGAATACATATTCCCTTTCACCCTCACGTTACCGTTTCCCATTTCCATACAAGCTTAAGTTTTCCTCTCTCCCTTTCCCATCTTAACAAGCATCACTCACTCTCAGCCTACATGGTCCATCTGCCCACATGTCCATTTTCCTCCTAAATCATCTCTTTACCTGTATTATCTCTTCCTCACTCTGATGATCTCTCACTTCCCTCACCTCCTCTTATAAGCCTTCTCTTTCCCACTCTGTCACTTTCACACTACATGTTCCATCTACCCACTTGTCTTCCACCCTTCTAAATACATCCCTCCCTTCATCCACATTTCCCCTTTTCCACTCCCCACTCAGGTGGTCTGCTCTCACACACCCACGTTACAAACCGTCCCTTCCCCACCCTCAGCCTTGTCCCATCTGCCCGCATGCCATCCTTCTAAATGCAACCTCCCTTCACAAACATTCTCCTTTCCCCACTTGCCTACTTGCTCACTTCATCATTCAACTCCACATTACAAGCCTCATCTTTCGCTAAATCTCTCTCACCCTGCATGCTCCATCTACCCCCATTTTTTGTTTCCTTCTAAATACATACCCACCATTCCCCACATCGGTACATGCCCACTTCATCCCACCACCGCACATTATAAGCCTTCTCTCCCTCAAAATCTCTCCCAGCCTACATGTTCCATCTTCCCACATGTATCTTTTCCTCTTGGACGCATCCTTACTTTATCCACATTTCCCCTTCCCCACCCCGATGACCCGTCTGTCAGATGACCTTCTCTTGTATAATCTCACTTCCTTGCCCTGATGACCCTTCTCCTGCCAAATGACCTTCGCTTTTATAACCTCACTTCCCGTTTTAACTCATTCCCCCACATAGGTCCCTACGTTAACATGTTCTCGTCCCCCACATCGCCGCGTCTTCCTCGTTCGTGCCCACTTTTTGGTTTCTCATTATGTTGTCTTTTATAACCCCACCTCTTCTTTTAACTCATTCCCCCACATTGTCTCAGAGTTAACATGCACACTTCCCCTGTATCATTTCGATCGTGTTGCTCGTGCCTTTTTTTTATTTTTTTTTTTTTATACAATATCCGTCTCATAACCCAGAACGTTGTGAGGGGTCCTGCCTAAGATGAATAAAATAGTGTGACGTTATTTTTATGATGGCAGACTTAATTGATAATGTGAAGTAAGATACGGGCACAAAGAAAAAGTACGAGAACTCTCAAATGGCAGTAACAAAAGTAAAGTATGAAAACACTGCATCGTATTGAGAGGGTTAATTCAGTCATCTCCTTACCTGTCCTATTGATTCCCTTCGTGTTTCGTTGCTGTTGTTCCTGTACTGTTTTGTAATTACATTGTATGATTTTCTTGTGTAGTTATTTCTTCCCTCCAGTCCTCTGCTTTTTAATTGTTTAGTACCAGTACTAATATTGATAAATTTCTTTAATGTGTTGTATTCACTGATATTGTTGATCGCCTCGTTTACTCTTATTACCACCTGGAGTTCTTTTCGGATTTATGGAGGTCCCTCGTTTAAATGAGTTGATGTGATAAAAGAAAGTTTATGCAGTTTTGTAAACAGTGGTGTAATGGTACGGTGATGAAAATGTTAGGGGGTTATGGAAGTTTCTGTTCTGTTGTAAATGGTTGTGTAATGGAATGGTAATAAACTTGTTGGTGTTTGTTTAGGCAGAACCGTAGTGGAGGTGGGGGTGGTCAGGGTCACAATCTGTCACGGCAGTTTATGTGACACGCGACCCCTTGTGACCCTTGGCTGCCCTAGGTCCTCACCCGTACATCCACCCTCACCCATCCTCTCACCACCACTGCCTCACCTCACCATTACTGCCTCACCTCACCATTACTGCCTCACCTCACCATTACTGCCTCACCTCGCACCCTTCTAACCATCACTGCCTCACCTCTAACCCCTCTCATCATCACTGCCTGATCTTTCACCTTCTCACCCTAACTGTCCCATCTTTTACCTTCTCATCCTCACTATCTCATCTCTCACTCTTACCCGCACTGTCTTACCTCTCACTATCACTGCCTTATGGCTCACTCTCTCTCATTTTTCACCACTGTCTCCTTTCTTCCTCTAACCCTCATTGTGGTACCCTCTCACCATCGTTGTCTTCCTTCTCACCCCTCTCTGTATTCATCCCTGCTTCTTAACCTTGCCTCCCTCCACCCTCCCACTGTCTCTAGTACCCATCCCCTCTCTCTCAGACTTCGTGTAATCATAACCGTCAATTGTATTAACTGAAATCGATTTTACGCCTTTCAAGAGCCGTGAATGCTGTTCAGTTTCGCAGAAGAAAAGGTAATCGTTATCGTATTTGATTCCAGGGCAGAAGGAATTGTGATCATGGTTGCCTGTCATGATTACGTTTTGGTAAACACTGTATCATTTAATTATTCTTTATTATTAACTTATTGTTCTCACTTTTTCCTTAATTCATAATTCGTCACTTCGTATAAGAGGAAATGTCCACTATTATGTTTCACATAATCCAGTGTATGCTTGAGGACAGTAATTCAGTATTCGTAGCCTTTATTTAACCTGGAATCGTAGATGTAATCGATTTCATCTGCTTTTGCAACCATAGACGTGATTGATTACATAACCTTTAGAATACAAATTGCAGTCTTTGGCCACACTCTCTTTACTCTGACTTGGCCTAAAACGACCATCTCTCCACTCTGAATGCTGAATTGTAACAGCAGGTTAACACTAGAGTATGATGCTAGCACGAAGAAGCGCTGTGGAGAGTATTTATAGTCGTAGCATTCTCTTTTGTAACAGAGCTGTGTGAAATACAGTATCTACCGTACAAAAAGACGTAAATCTTGTCCAAGTTAAGGTGAAAAAGAGCTATAGTCGGGTAATGCTAAGCATAGCGTAAATACATTCTACGTTAGACAGGATCATATAACCCTTTCATCCCTATTTCCTCAACTGCTTTCCTCTCTTCCCCTGTCCCATGACCACCCCAGACCCATCTACTCTCCCACCATCACTGACTTACCTCTCAAACCTCCTCACCCTTTCGTTATCACCGCCTCATCTTTCTACCCTCTCACCATCATTGTCTAACCTCTTTGCCCTCTCACCATCACTGCCTTGCCTCCCTACCCTCTTCCATGACTCACCTCTCTCCTCTCACCACCACTGCCTCACCTCTATCGTCCCACCACTACTACCTCACCTCTATCCTCTCACCACCACTGCTTCACCTCTACCCTCTCACCACCACTGCCTCACCTCCACCCTCTCACCACCACTGCCTCACCTTTATCCTCTCACAAACACTACCTTACCTCTCTGCCCACTCATCATTACTGCCTCAAGCATAGTTCCTCTCCCCCGCCACTGCCAGAGCATTTACACTAAACCCCTTGTGTATCTTACATTATAATATTAATAGTTTTCTAAAATTAATATTTTGTTCCTGTAATGATTATTTGGCACATTTTCCGAATTATACTTCTGTTATACTATATGCGCCCCTTCTGTATTGTTACTTGTATTTTTCTTTTACTGGTAGAAATTTTTTATGTGGAACCCAGAAGACCGAATGTGTTAGCATGTAGGCTGCCTGCAGTCTTGACTCACTGAGAGCAAAGAATCATAAATAAACCTGGTGAGCTCATGTACCGCCTCGCGTTTTAGTCTGCGTATACTCGGGATCGTAGCGCCGTCATCTAGTTCGGAGACGAGTATGTGTGTGTATGTGGTGGGGGGGGGGGGGAGACAAGTACACATGAGGTCTGAGCCATTTTTCTGCGAGGCGCCTGTCAGAGGGACACCGTAAAACATGTGCATGTCGCGTGTTGTCGGCAGCTTTTTGCATCCTGGGGATTAGATGAGCCTTAAAAGAATCGTCCACTACTGGTGTTGAGGGAGGGCCACGCAAGAAACCGGAGTAAACAAGTGGCCGCAACAAGTGACATCAAGAAATCAGAGGCGCCAGCGTGGAGGTGAAGGTTCTAGTGTCGCGCGCAACATCTGGCAGGCTCAGCGCAAGTCTACATCCTCCCCGTCACCTTCCTCAGCTTCTACAAGGTCGCCACTGTTGTCTCAGCCCAGGTATTTCTTCCTGCCTCACCTGATACAGTGATAACTCTCTGGCTTGGTTCATGTTCACCACGCGCAGTTCTCGAGAAGGTTGATTTTTGGGGAGTGGGGGTGGGGGGGGCCCTCACTGGAGAGAGATTTATTGTTTTCTTTCATCTCAGAGACATTGATTCTCAGAGATGTTCTGTAAGCAGTATGGAAGATTAGTGACGCGTGTGTATTCAGAGCTTAACGTTGTGGAGATTTTACATGACATTTGAGGCCGTTATCATCTCATAATTTTTCCTTAACGTAACAGTATACTTCTCTTTTCTAAGTTAGGCCTTGGCGTCAGAATTTTTGCTCTTTTCTCAGGCATTCTTTTGCCTCTTCATTTCCTTAGCCAACCCTTTACATCACCTCTCCATTCCAAGATCAGTGACCGCTCACCCTCCCACCCCAAGCAGTCTTCCTCCCACTTGACATCGCATCTCTTTCCTCGCCTGTCCACAGCTATTGCAAACCCTCCACTTTGTCTTCTTTTCCCATAATTTTTTCCCTTCTCAGTTTCTTTTCTCGCCACGTCCCTCCTTCTCTCCTTTCTTATTCCTCCTTCCACCTGCAAGCCACAAACATTACGGACATTTTCATCGAATTCGCGGAAGTAAATGGGTAATGGGTGAGGTGGGTGGCTGGGAACGGGTGACACTGGCTCCCTCATCCCATATGTAAGGGACACAGCATGGGTGATGGTGGCAGGCAGGGGGACAAACATGGCACTCAGGCACTGCTCCGCCCTCATCCCCCCTTCATCACCCCTCTCTCTCACCCCCTTCACACCTTCTTCCACTTTCCCTCTCACCCTCTCTCCGCCTCTGTTCTTTATTCCACCTCCCCTGTTCCTCTTCCCCTTCTTCAGTCCTCTCCTACCCCCTCCACTCCTTCCCCTCTTCCCTTCTTCAGTCCTCTCTCCCCTCCCCTAGATCTTGTCTCCCTGCATCTCTCTCTCTCTCTCCCTCCTTCACCCCACTCCGAGTATCCCTTCCTTCCTCCTTCACATCTCCTCCACGTCCTCCCCTTTGCAGATCCCCCGTTCCTTACTCCCTGCACCTTGAACCCCTGTATCAACTCCCCCCTCCCTTGTTCTCCCCTTCGGTACTCCTCGCACGGTCATTGTTTTTCATGCCATCATCTTTTATTTTTTCTTCCATGGACTCCTCTCCTTCGTAGCTTTCCCTACTCCAACATATCATCGTCATAATCATCATCCAAGAGTTTCTGTTATCACTCTTAACCCTGTCAGCTCTTAATCACCCTTCCCCCTCTTTCTGCCTCCTCTCACCACCCTTTCCTCCATCGACCCCCTCCCCCATCATCACTCGTTGTTCGCACTCCATCTTCCTCCTTCCCCCTCCCTCCCACATCCATCGTAACTTCGTCCTTCTCTCGACCTTCATCACGTTTCCTACAATTTCCTCTGATGCAGTCGTCACCCCTTCTCCACCCTCCCTTTTGCAGACCCCATTATCATTCTTCCTACTTCCCATTCTTTTGCAAACCACTGTCGTCTTTCACCCAGCATCGACCTCGACCCTCGTCATCATCGACCCCACCATCATCATCAACCCCCCTCTCTTTCATCTCCCTCTCCCCTTCCTTGCCTTTCTCTTTAGCAACAGTTGTATCATCACAGTTCCTCATCCTTCTCTTTGGCAAGCCCCCTTATCATCACTCATCCTCCCTTTTCAACCCAAACTTCTGTCACCATTCATCCACCCATGTCACCACTCTTCCACCCACACCATGACCCTCCCCTGTCATCATCACCAGACACCCCCAACCTCCCTCTTCGGCCGCCTTTTCTCCCAGCATCACCACCTTCTGCTCTATCACCTTCAGTTTTATCCCAGCTCCGTCCCTCCGTCTCTTGTCTTTAACACGCCGTCCAAGCTGTGTCCGTCGCCATTTTCTTCACTTCCTGCCCATCCACCCGCGTCATCCTTTCGTCCTGGGTATGGCCATGGTTACAAGTTTGATATACACTTGTTTACTTATATATTGTAATGGTTTATATCACTTACATTGTCTCTTACCCTGTATTAGTAACTATTATGCTGCTGGTTAAGTGATTGAGTTAATACTTAGAATTTTGCACTGATATTGCTGTTAAAAGAAAGCATTTATTTTCATTTACTGTTCTGTACTAGCTTTTTGTAATTATTATAATCGTAAGCATCCTCGCCGTATCGCTTTTTATGTCGTTTACCCTATGTGGATGCAG
>JAGKTI010001214.1:12959-26679 GCA_018397915.1 Birgus latro | reverse complement strand
TGTGTGTGTGTGTGTGTGTGTGCGCGCGCGCTTAAAATTAAGGTAACCATCTTTTATTCTCTTCCTTGTTGTCTTAGCTTCACTTTCTGTCTCTCCTTGTCCTCGGAATTCTTGTATTCGCCTCATTTTTTCCTCTGATTTTTTTGTGTCCTTGATTTCATGTGTACCATCTTTTTATTCTTGCTCTTCATCACCATCCTTTCTTTTGCTCTCTACCCTCAGGTGACGTTAACAGAAATTGCGTAGATAAAATTTCTTTTCTGATCAGAGGGTTATTGAAGACAATTTTTAAGCTCTTAACCTGAATGAAATCGTATGGTAACAGCAGGTATGAGGTAGACAAGATTTCCGATATTTTTAAAGCGTTAGTGGAGACTGTAATAACCTTAAGATAGTGGTGGGCTGATCCTTAACTTAGTAAATTCCTTCAGTAATAGGAAAAGCAAAATGGTAAAAGCGGTAATGATTTCTGGGGTATTTTTTCACGTTTTCCTATCCAGTCTTACGGTCTTCATCGTCATTTACCTGCTTCTTCAGTTTCCAAAGCTGTCCTACAAACCCCTAGTGTCTTTTTCTTCCTTGCTCAAAATTCCATCAAGTCTTTTGATCTATGGTATCATTTTCCCACGTGCCTAGATTACCGTCCATTCATACGGACCCCAGTATGCTCTTCCCCCTTGCTGTTTCCCATCCTCTCTTGCGAACATCAGTAGCCAAATCTTTCTTGCTCTGTTACTCGTCTTCTCTCACGAACTCCACTATCCTTTCCCTCCTTTCCTAGTTTCTCACCCATGTCTTACGAACCCCCAATCCTTGTCTTCCTTTGCTCCGTTCCGTGGTTACAGGAGCCATATTTTTACTGGGCCCTACTGGTCGTTAGAGTTGTTGTGTCCCTGGGCAGGATAAACATACTCCCGCAAACACAAACACGTGTAAGAAGATGAGAGGATAATGATGTATGACGCACAGAGAGGGAGATTGTTTTTGAAGAAGAGGGGATAGGTGTAGTAAAGGGTCAGAGAGAGGAGGAAATTGTTTGGATGCAAGTAGAAGTGAGAGAGGGTGTTAAATAAGAAAGTAGGAAAGGAATGTAGCGGTTATTAGCGTTGAAAATAATTAACAGCACAGTAAAAGCAAAGAATGACACAAGGAGAAACACACACACACACACACACACACACACACACACACAGAGACGCAGCGCTAGTGACGAGGAATAATAAGATAAGGATCAGCAAACAGAAGGAGGGAGAGAACGAGGCACGTGGTGGGCATCAGTCAAGCTTGTCATCAGTGTCTCCCCTCCTCCCCTCCCCTCCCCTCCCCTCACCCTCTTTGACCCCACACCCTTCCTTATCTGTCCTCACTTCAGTTCCCCTCACGTCTCCACCTCCCGGCTTCCTTCACCTCATTCCGTCATCACAGTCCTCCACATTCTCCCTACCATCAGGCTCCATACATATCTTCCCACCCTCCCTTCCCTTTGCCCTCGCCTCTCACGGCCCTTCACCTCTCCTCTGCGCTTCAGTTCCCCTCACCCCTCTTGCTACTTCTCCATTTCCTTCACCTCACTCCATCATCACTGTCCTCATTGCCCCCCTCCCGTTCATTCCCTCCTTCATCGACCCGCGCCTCTCCCCTTGTGCCTTTACCTCATGTCCCCTCACCCCTCCTGCTCCTCCTCCATTTGCCTCACCTAACTCCATATCAGTGTCCTCTTCCTCCCCACCCCCTACTCTCGCCCTCCATATGCATCCCCTCATGCCTTCTCTTCTGCCCTCACTTCATCACCCCCACACCGTTCCTCCTCCTCCCTCACTTTCTGCACCGTACTTCGTCGTCAGAGTCCCCCACACACATACCTTCTGTTCGCGTCCCTTCTCTCCTTCCCCTCCTCGATTCCCCTCAGTCCGAAGTTATTCTCTGGTTCCCCTTACCCCGCACCATCCTCGCTTCACCAGTTCTGTCCTGTCCCGGTACTATTTCATTTCCTCTCACCCCTTTTGCTTTGTCTTTGCTTCAGTTCACTTTGCTCCCTGTACTGTTTCCTCGCTTCAGTACCCGTTACCGCTCCTGTCCATCCCCGCCTGCCTTCATCCCACCCCACCACCTGCGTCATTCACCCTTCACCTCCCTTCACCTGTCCTGTTCCTACCCGAGTCTTCTCACTTTTCCTGCTGTATTCCAAATATTTTTTTTTTCCTGCCCTTCGCTACCTTCCATCATATTTTCTGCCCGAAGTATACTCCCCAGATTTTACTGATCTTCCTCTTAATCCTACTCAGCGTTCTCTTAGCTCCCATCTTCTTCGCCTTCTTTATTCGCCTCCTCCACCTTCCGATGTCATCTTTTTTTTTTCTTCGTACTCTTCCATCATTTATCTCCATTCAGTCTTAACCCATCCTGTAATTATTTCTCCCGTTCTCTTTCCCCGTGGCTTCACTCTTTAGTCCTGTCAACATTTCCTTTTTCGCCCCAGTCAGCCCTATCTACTTTTCAGCTGCCTCACTCCTTGCAGTACAATTCCTTCATTCCCCCCCTCCTGATTTCATCCTGCCGCCACCCCCCTTCTCTTCCCCACCACACAGACTCTACACCCGAGTAAACACGCCCTCGCCCACCAGCTTGTTTGTTTTGTAAGGCAGTAGAAGGACCCCGACTGAGCTGTCCCCCTGGCCGCCCACACTTGCCTCTTGTCCCGCACCCAGTGTTGTCCACCTCCACACTTTGTCCTGCAATTTTGTGTTTTGACCAGGAGTTTTATGGTTTGTCTTTCTGTACTACACTTCGTTCATTCGTCCCACACTCTGTCAAAAACTTTTCTTCTTAGCATAAATGAACTGCACTTTGTTCACTCCTGCCACTCTTTGGTTTAGAATTTTATGTTCTGTCTTTCTGAACTTAACTTTCTTCACTGTTCCTCCAAATTACTCAGTAGTTATTTTTGTACTACACTTTATTTAGTCTTTCCATACGTAGTTTTATTTTTATTTTATTTTTTTTTTTATCTGCACTGTTTGTTCTCTCTTCCCACACTTTGTTCAGTAGTTGCATGTATTGTTTTTCTTTTCTGTAGTTTCTTCTCTCGTCTCACACTTTATCCAGCTGTAACTCATTTTGCTCAGGTACTTGAAATTAGTCCTATTGTTCCATATTTTTGCCCATTTTACGCACTTCTACAGTTGTACATTTTATCCGTTAGGTGCTCTAAGGTGTCCATCTGTTCCATGTTTCTTTTATTGTTTCACGCCCTATCTTTCAATTTTAGTTTTTTTTTTTATTTAAATTTACATACGTTTTCGGCATTAAGATTTCCTCTGCCAGCATGCGCTTTGTCCTGCCTATCCATGCTTTAAGTTTCACTCTCATATTGTGTCATGCTCTGATGCACTTTCCCCTTCGGTTTTACACACTGTCTTTTTAGCTTACGTTTTTCCTGGCTTCCTCAATACAGTTCACACTTCCGTCTCTTACAGTATCATTTTGTTTTAGCGTACTTGGTATTTGCTCCTCAGTTTACATTTTACATTTCCTCCTGCGTTAATGCTTGGATTGTGTGTTATCTGGAGCCTGTGCCATTAATTTATACTGTCTGCATTTGTTTTGTCGTGTCGCGGAGAAACGCTGCACAAATCGAACAGTGGTTAAAAATGTTCTTGGCGTCCGATTCAGTTTTCATGATCGCTGCCTGGATGCCAACCACCACCTTCATGACAGTATTTGCATACATCTACATACTTTTTTTTTTACCAGCCTACTTCTGTTATGCCTCATCCCTCATTTATGTCAGCATCCATCGTACCATTAAACCATATTCCCAGCTTCCTCATCACCCACCTCACTCATAACCTCCTTCCAAATACCCCTCTTTCTCATTCCCAGTTTTATCATGCCCACTTCCCTCGCCAGCCACCCACGGGACTGCTCTCCTAATGTTTATGATTAACATTCTCACAACCCATCCACCCCCCGCATATCCTCCTCTCTCACAGACTCACCTCCTAGATACCCACTATCCATAAACTCATTTCCTATTTTAGCACCTCCCACATATCCATCCCTCTCATTTCCACCCCTTACAAATCAAGTTCACCAGTATCCACCCTACTTTTGCCCACTCTTCTTATCCCAACCTCCCACATATAAACCTCCCATATTTCAGTCTCCCGCTTACCCTTTCTTGTAGTTTCGCCCTTCTATTGCCGACGTACCTAATATCCGCTTTAATCAGACCCATCTATCCACATACCTTCACTTCCACACTCCCAACGCTGCGCACCTCTCTCATACCCACCTCCTCCCACATACCCACGCATCCACCACCCAGCTGTCATGTCTCCTGTGTGGGTGAGCCTGCCCCGGACTAACTCTTTCCCGTGTAGCCCAGAGGTGGAGGAATGCGGGCGGGAATCTGAGAAATGAGGGGTAATTTAGACATCCTCCTGCCCTGCCCGCCTTGAGACGACGCAGGCGGAATATTCATGGCTCCGGTAAATAAACTTAGCCGGGAAAGTGATGGAGTTGTGTGTGTGTGAGAGAGAGAGAGTGAGAGAGAGAGAGAGAGAGAGAGAGAGAGAGAGAATGCAACTGATTTGGAGTGTAAAGATGATGGAATTTGACGCAAGTGTTTGATGGGCGCGTCACGGAGATGTGAAACTTGGCGATGTCACGAGCTGATGTTGTCTTGCACGGTTAAACGCCTTTACCAACATATCATCCAGTCACAGTCAATAAAAGCTGGATTTATTGTGTTGGCATAACATGAATACAAGGCGACTCTCACTCCGGCACTAACACAACACAACACACGTGAGGACTACACACATACACAGCTCCTGCGTGTTATGCAGATTTTATATTTCCCTGCTTCTCAGATCTCTGGTGTCCTCTGCCTTTTTTTTATTTTTTTTTTACACATTCTCTCATCATCTAGTCCTCATACATTTATTAATCTCACCAGTTTGTAAGTTGAATAAAATTTTCGGTTCTAATATATGAAGAGGTGACATTAATGCTTTAAGAGAAAATCGCTGCTTGTATCTTCGGTTACAGGTCTGTTCAGGTCGTTATTGTGTTTGTTCACAACGCGTCTTTGTACAATTGTATGCGTCGGAACATAAATAATGCTGTTGTACTAGTTAAATGGAAAACGTTAATACATATACATTGCATAGTAAGAGAGAGAGAGAGAGAGAGAGAGAGAGAGAGAGAATGTAAAGTGTGTAGACGACAGTGAGAGAGGGCCTGAAGGTGGGAGGGGTGAGGGGTGGCTGGCGAGGATTAGGGAGACAGGAGTAGCAGCTCAGGAAGGCGTGACTCCCGGCCCTCTCCCCGCAGGAAACAACGCCACCACCATCTCACTCCCCGGAAATATATATCGCTGAGCCTGGGATGTGTGGTCTGGGAGCAGGATTAACAAGTTTGCTACGAGGTGCTTCCAAGTGATTTCATTCAACTTAAGGAAGACTGTTCGAAGTACGTGTTTATGGCTTAACTAACTCTGTCGTTCATTCAACTTAAGGAAGACTGTTCGAAGTACGTGTTTATGGCTTAACTAACTCTGTCGCTACGATGTGTTGCTCGTAATTTGGATGAAATCTTATGAACATAGCAAGGGGGGGGGGGGGAAGGAAGGGGTGTGGTCTTAGGGAAGGGATTTACCACTTTTCTACTGGTAATTGATTGGGGAGATTTCGTGTTTGTATTTCGGTTGAGGCCAGACAGTAATTGCCCAATACGTCTTTACAGAATAGAGTAATAAATTACTCTTGTAGACCCACTGTGACTGCGTTATTGTTCGCTCATGGCAGTGAACACAAACACACATTAATAGTAGCATCCTTAATTAATTCAGTGAGTGATAGAACTTCCCTCAGTAGTAAAATTTCGTCTTGTTTGCGTTAATGTAGCTGATGAGGGTCAAAGCCGCGAAGTAGTTAAATCAAGATTGTTTTTACTGTTTTTACCCTTTGATTGCTAGCATTTCCCTTGACTGAATAAAACTGTACAATCTTCACCTGAATAAATAGGAGTCACATAATGGGGCAGTCTGAAGAAGGCCGATGTAGACGAGGGGAATTCTGGTAAACATCATCAATATAGCCAGCCACCCCACTGTTGAAGTAAGTGCGTGGTAGAACACTGAGAACACCCATAACGACCGTGTGACCACCTCGAGCAGGCGTGTACTGTCTCCCAGGAATCTCACCCAGATTGTGTCGCGTCCCATCCTGCTGCTGCTCTCTTGTCGTCTAAGCTGTGGCGAAGTGTCATTAGTTAGACGAGAACTAATTATTGTGGACGTAAAAAGGATTTCAACCTCAGTGGCAGGATTCTTGGCAGTTTTAGCTGTAGTTCCACACGGTGACTACATTTGTTGAGAGCCCCTTTGTGAGCATGAGTTGATAGTTACATTTTAAGTACAGAATAATGAACGAGCAAACACTGAGAAAACACTGGTTATGTAAATGTTTGTTCAGCGAGACCAAGTTGTTTTAAAGATCTGAGTATACATGTGTAGCAATGTATCGTTGTTGCATTATTTGTATTTATTTTGTATTTTATTTTTGTTTTTCCAGAATTGCCAAATTATTCGTTGCTTTATATATTTTGCCTCCCAGAGCATAAAAACAGCACCTGTGGCAGTATATAAAGACAGTGTTCTATGCCTCACCCTTTACACAAATACCGAACGTCTCACTCCATCACCTAATCCGCAAAACAAAATCGTGGTGTTGGAATTATACACATCTCTGTCTTGTTCCTCCTCTCTCTCAGCTTCTCATTTTACTTTCTTCCTACCCGCCTTTGTTTTCTGGTCACTTCCATGTCTCGCAGTCATTTCTTTCACAGTTTCTTGTCTTATCACTGTTCTTTTACACTTTCCAGTCCCACGCTTTTTCTCTCTCGTTTTCGTCACTTACTTCCAACATTTTTTTTCTTACATCCGTTCTTTTCTTCCCTTCCTCACCACCATTTCCTCATCATTCGACTTCTCTCCTCTCCACCAGTTCTCCACCACTCCATTTCCCTTCCACACCACCATTTCTCCATCACTCCACTTCCCTTCTCACCACCATTTCTCCATCACTCCACTTCCCTCCTCACCACCATTTCTCCACTACTCCACTTCCCTCCTCACCACCATTTCTCCACCACACCACTTCCCTCCTTACCACCATTTCTCCACCACACCACTTACCTCCTTACCCCCATTTCTCCACACTCCACTTCCCTCCTCATCACCAATAATTCTCTCCACCACTCCACTTCCCGTCTCACACCATTCTCTTTTATACTTCTATCACATCCATTTCTGCATCACCTCTCTGTTCTCCACTATTTTCATTTTGCTTCCACTGTCACCAGTTTTCATGTATACATCTCACGATTTATTTCTTCCTAACATCCCCTCACTCATATAGTAGATCATGACTGTGTTTTCCTATTTTTTCATTATTTCTTATTAGGTAATTTCATGTGCCGTACCCCGATGAAGTGACACACATTGGCGAAGATTCTGATGCTCTGCTCGTATGTAAACGAGAGAAGTTTTGAAATTTTTGTAGTTGTTATGTATTTGGGTTTGTTCCGACTCTTTGAAAAGTTACTTAGGTCAAAATGTGGCAGACATTCTAGATTTTATATCCACTTCAACTTGTATACGTGTGCCTTTGTTTTTTTCCGTGACTCTTGTTTTGCCCTTTACATTGTTTTTTTTTTTCCCTCCTCTCGCCTTCTCTGGTAACTAGGAACGAATTTTGGTGGCTATAGGATGTTTTGTTTCCGCTTCTCGATACTCAGTTGTGGTTGTAAGGTTTGTTGTTTTGGTAGTAATTTCACGTCACTCAGCCATAATTGTTTTAGCATGTGTGTGCGTAGCGGTTTGTGGCGAGGTGGACAGTGGGTGTGGGCAGGGCGGGGTGGTAAGGGACACGCGCCGGACTCTGGCAGGGGGGCTTCCGGTCACGCTGATATGTGGCGCTGGAAGGGGCATGGGAGGTGGCAGGGGGAAGAGGAAAGGGAGGGAGGAAGTGACTGGTGAGGGAGAAGAGGAGGAAGATGAGGAGGAGGGCAGGGAAGAGAGGAAGATTATAGGGAAGAGGCGGAGGGAAGAAAAGGGAGGAGCGGGGATGATGTTAGAGGAGAAGTGGTAGAGAATCTGGGGAACGAAGATAATACAGAGGAGAGTAGGTGGAAGGGATTAGAGGTGATAGCAGAAGGGAAATGACTGAGAGGACTGGTAAGGAAGATGATACAGAAAAAGAGAGAAAGTGGCAGAGGGGAGAGTACGGGGAAGAGGAAAATGGGAGGGATTGCAGCTGGGAGGGGCTAGAAGGATAGCGGAAGGAATATCACGGAAATGATGGGAAAAGAAGATCGTACAGAGGAGGAGAGGAGATTGGAGGAAGGGTGAGGGACAGAGGAAAACAGGGAGGGCAGATGGGAGGGGCAGGGGTGATAGTGAAATCTGCATCACAAACAACGGGGAATGAAAATGATACAGAAGAGGAAGAAGATTTGAGAATGGGTGATGGGGGCGAGGGAAGAGGAGTTAGAACAGATGGGGAGGGGCAGGAATGATGGCAGACAGGAGGTGAGTTAGAGGAGGATGAGATGGAGGGGAATGCCAGTGGGAAGGAGCAGAGGATGAAAGGAAGGGCAAGGGCAATGGCAGAGGGATGGGTAAGGAAAATAGTTTCAAGCAGAAGGCAGATGGGAGAGGAAAGAATAATGCAAGAGGGTAGATGACATGCGATTGACAGAGATAGTTTTCAGAAGCTGACATTGGAGAGGTTGAAGGGTGATGGTAGAGGAGAGAGGGAGGGGAACTGGAAGGGAAGTGGTAGGAAAACTGGGTAGGGGAGATGTTGGAAAGGAGTGGGACGAGGGGAGGGGAAAGGGGGAGTTCTGGCGCCAGGCTGGGGACACACTCGCCGGGGGTGTGGGGAGGGGGTGGGTGTCTGACCACCAGCTGGACAAGACAGGCTTACCTCCTGTTCCTCACACTTCCTGGGGTCACGACACTTTCCTCACCACTTTCATAAGTTACACAGGCATGGACAGTTTGGCACCAGTACATGATTTTGTTGGTTATTTTGCTTGTTGGTCTAGTGTTATTTAAATTGTCCCTCAGGCTTAGTCATCAGATTCCTCCAGCGACTTGTAAAAACGGTATGATCTTGTTTAACAGAGTTGCCCCTATCTCAGGCGTGTGCAAGCCCGCCGCTACAGTATCACACGTACGCACATACCTCAGCCAAGTGTAAAGGCAAAACCTACATGCAATCCGTCATACAGTGTAAATAAAAGGATGTGTGTGTGTGTGTGTGTTTAGGACTGCATTTTATGATGTGAAAAATGATACAGTACATAAAACTATTACACGGCTAACGATCTTGGTAAAATATTAGTGTCATAAATGTAGCAGTTAAGGGAATATTAAGTAACATTAACCCTTGTTGAGCCTCGTTAAGGACTGACCGTGACACCGTTGTTGTGGGGTGTCCTAATGACCGGGGATGGGCTGAGGCTGGGAGGGGGAGGGGAGAGGAAAGAGGAAAGGAGGAAGTGAGGAATGAAGAGGAGTTAAAGATGGAAGGAAGGAAAGAGGAAGGTAAAGGCAGGAAGGAATGAAGGCGGATGGTAAGAACAGGAAAGAAAAAAGAAAGTAGAAGGAAATGGAGGGGGGAAAAGTAAGGAATTAGGAGGAAGTGACAAAAGGATTGAGGCGTAGGAAGGAAGAGAAGAGGAGCCAGCACGATGAAGTTAGGAAAGGAAGAAAAGATGGGAAGATGAATGTGGGGGTTAAAAGAACGAAAGGCAGGAAAGATGGGAGAGGGATGAAAATATGGAGAGGAAGTAAGTAGGGAAGAGAGACATGGTGGGGAAAGAAGAGGGAAAGAGCCGTACAAGAGAGGAAATTAGGTGCAGACACGATAATGGAAGAAAGGGGTAGGAAGGAGAGGAGGAAGCAAGAATAGAAATATTACAGAGGAGAGAGAATAAAAAGATGGGAGAAAGAGAAAAAAAGATTAGGAGGAAGGAAGAGGAGGGGGATATTAGAGAGGAGAGAAACGAAAAAAAAAAAAAGGAAAAATTGGGAGAAATAGAAGAACATACAAAGAAAAATGGAAGAGATTAATAAGTAAGAAAATCAGGAAAGACAGAGAATAATGAACGGTGAGAGAGAGAGAGAGAGAGAGAGAGAGAGAGAGAAATGAATGACAGATAAGAGGTACATGATAACAAAGGAAGTGGGTGTGAGAGCTGGTGAGGTTAGGATGCGAGTGTGATATGTAAAGCGGGAATTAAAGATGCTGTGGTGAAAGGGACTTAGGTGCTCTGAAGTATGGATGATGATGGACTGGGGTATGGAAAGTGATGAATTAGGTTGGGTGTGGATGATGATTGTGATGATGAATTCGGTTGGGTAGCTGTGGGTGATAATGGAGTAGGTAGCATCAGAGCAGAGATAAACAACTGTTGGTCTAGCTAGGTTGTAGATGGTGATACAGTAGTCTGGAGTAGGGTGAAGTTGAATTGAGGTATGGAATTATTAAACACCTGAATATGAGAAACTGAACGGATGGTTTATTTTGAGTCATCTGAGAAAATGAAAAAAACACTAAATAGATGCGGGAGATTGAGGGCCGTAATAGATTCGCTAAAGTCGCTTCTACAGAACTGAAGCCCCTCGATTTTGATAAACGTTAGTGAGTGACAGACGGATAGGACAGTTCCTAGAGATGCTTCCAGGTCTAAAAATGGAAACAAACGTACAGGTGTAATCGGAATGAAGGCGTCATGGATGGAATGATTTGCTGATATCTAGAAATGGGGTGTTGTACTGTTGGTAAAAGGAGTGTGGTGCTCATAGCGTTTTGGAGCAAAGAGATTAGATGTTGTGGATGAGGCATAGGAACAGGCATAAGTATACGTGTGATATTTGTAGTTTTTCGTGGTCGTTTAGGTGCTGATCGTTGCGGTTGTGGTCGGTGGTGATTTACTACAGATGTGATGGCTATAGTTGTTGAAGGTTGATGTGATATTAGTGTTGGTAGAGGTATCAGTGGTGGTATTTTAAGTTTGTGGTGGTTGCTGTTGATGACGTTTGAGGTATCGGTGGCTTTGATTGTTGTAGTTAAAGCCAGTGACTTTATATAGCTGACGATGGTGGAGGTATTGGTGGTGGTTGTAGGTGGTGGTGGTGTAGACGGCATGTTTGTATTTGGTTGAATTTGGTTTGGGTGGTAAAGGTTAGCCAGCAACATGGTCTCTCCGGGGGAATGTTGCACTGCCCATCTTTTTTCAGCTCTTTTTGTATTTTTTTTTCGGGGTGGAGGGGTAGGTAGAGGGGTCAGGGGGTTTTGGGGGTTGTTATGGTATCCCGACAGTGTCACTTCCGACGGTTTTTCCCGATTCTGGACAGCTTTTTCACCGCGGCATTATTGGGAACATTTTGTATACATGGAACTTTTTCTCACACTGTAACCACCGAGGAAAGATCTGGCCAGTTTTGGAATACGTTATGTGTGTGTGTGTGTGTGTGTGTGTGTGTGTGTGTGTTCTCGTGCGTATGTGTGTTGAATGTGTGTGTTTTTGCGTTTTTTATCATGTTAACCTCACGCGCCTCGTCCCTGCCCCCACCCCACATCCCTCTCTCCCGTCATCCTACCCCATTATTTTCATCCCGATTCGTCACCACACCTGTATTATTTTACTTAACTCTCCAACACTCTCTAGTCCACTTCCTCTCTCTCCCACCCCTTTCTTTCTTACCTCTCCCATCCCACCTTATTGTCAACTCCTCATCCCCTATGCAGACTACTACTCCTCACCCACCCTTGCTCTTCCCTCACTCTCTTTGCTGCCTACCCCTCACCCTCTTTGCTGCCTACCCCTCACCCTCTTTGCTGCCTTCCCCCTACCCTTCTTGCTTCCTACCCTTCACTTTCCGTGCTGCCTACCCCTTACCCTCTTTGCTGCCTACCCCTCACCCTCTTTGCTGCCTACCCTTCACTCTTCTTGCTGCCTACCCCTCTCCCTCCTTGCTGCCTAACCCTTATCCTTCTTGCTGCCTATCCTTCACCCTTCCTGCTGCCAGCCCCAAACCCTTCTTGCTGCCTACCACCCACCCCCTTGTTACCTAACCCATACTCTCCTTCCTCCCTAACCCTAACTTTCCTTGTTTCTTACCTCTTACCCCCTTGCTCCCCACCTCTCCAGTACACCCTTTTCTCACCTATCTTATCCTGTCCTTCTCACCTCCTGCCCTATCTATCCTCCTCGTATCTCCTACCCTATCCTCCTCGCATCTCCTACCCTATCCTCCTTACCCTCTGCCCTATTCTCATCCGATACCCAATCCTTCTCGCCTCTCCTTCCTGCACTATTCTTCTCACTTCTGCCTTACTTTCCGCGCCTCTACTCTATTCACTGAACACCTCTCCTGCCCTACCCTCTCATCACCTCTCCTGCCCCTCCCTCTCACCACGTCTCCTGCCCTTCCCTCTCACCACCTCTTCTGCCTTACCCACTCATCACCTCTCCTGCACTACCCCTCGCCTCCTGAACTACCCTTTCATTACTTCTGCACTACCCCTCAGCATCACACTACCCTTCCTCTCCTCTCCTACCCTACCCTCTCATCGCCTGTTCTGGCCTACCTTTTCATCACCACTCCTGTACTATCCCTCGTTCTGCACTCCCCTTTCATTACCCCTCCTGCACTACCCATCACTACTACACTATCCCTCATTATCTCTCCTACCCAGCCCTCTCCTCACATTATTCTCTCATCACGTCTCCTTCCCTATCCCTCTTACTTCTCCAACACTGTCATCTCCCCACCTTTCCTGCCCCATCCTCCTCGCCTCTCCTAACTCTCCTGCCCTTCTCCTCCAGCACCCCTCCTCCCTCAGCCACACCACACTTCCCTCTCTCTCTGGAGCCCCCTTCCCCCCAACGTGAGGTACCCCAGAGAGCCTGAGAAACCAACCCTCGGATATTTGGGCTGATTGTCGCCAGCCATGTGATTCGTGTTCGCTCCAATTTATGGTTCCGCCGCCTGCCATGGTTTTTCCGACGGGGCTTGTGTGCTATGATGTGAGGTGGGGTTTACTGATGTGTCTGTGGTGGTATGGTGTGAGGTGTAGACTATGGTGTGTCGGTGCTTCTTGTGTGGTGTGCTTTAGAGGGGGGCTTAAAGTATAGTGTGTTTGTGGTGGTATGGTGTAGGGTGTAGATTGTAGATTTGTGTGCTGTGTTGTGGGACTGGGTGTAGAGTGTGTGTGTGTTGTGGGACTGGGTGTAGAGTGTGTGTGTGTTGTGGGACTGGGTGTAGAGTGTGTGTGTGTGTGTGTGTGTGTGTGTGTGTGTGTGTGTGTGTGTGTGTGTGTGTGTGTGTGTGTGCGCGCGCGCGCTGAGTGAATATGTTGAGGGCAGGGCTGGCCTAATTGGACCCGACCTATATTATCCCTGTGTTTTTTCCCTAGAGGACGAAAGCACTTCAGAACTTACGCCACTTTTTTTTATCAGTCAGTAATTAATGTAACATATTAGATTAGATTTTTACAGAATTATGCCCATTGATTACAGTCCACTACCACTGTAAATTTTTTTATTTATTTACGTATTTCTTAATTTATTTATTTATTTTTTCTGCTGAGATGTAGGACAGTTGTCAGCTGGAATAGAGACATCAGGTATGATGAAGATA
>JAGKTI010001213.1:61863-92812 GCA_018397915.1 Birgus latro | reverse complement strand
TGGGGGTGTTTGGTTAGGTCATCTTAGCTTCTTATTCTAAACTGACAAAGATTCCTAGCCTCTTTCAGCTTAGTTGATGGGCGGGTATAGTCAGGCGGGAGGATTGATTGACTAGAGTCCATTCAGCTTAACCCGGTAGATTTTGTCCTTTTGCAAATTACTTCCCTTAGCACAGTGGCAGAATAACAATACTACGACTCTACATCCTTCCCATAGCTCTTCTTCGTGACTAGCAGCATAGTCTGATGTTAATCTATGGTTACTACCCAGCATGGAAAAATGGAAAAGGGGAAATTATGGACACGTTAAAATAAAAAGAGTGTAGTTAGTTGTGATGGAGATTTTTTTGGATACCGTATGAAATTGGTTAGGATACTTCATAAATGCGACCCGACATGAGAATTCCACGTACTGAAGGGCAGATCCGGGGAAGAAATTTGCGGGGAGGGGGGGGGTGGGTATTGTTTTCTGTGGCACGCAACTCATTCGGTATTTTGAAGATTTACTTGGAATTCTTTGATGTCGTGTCTGTGGGAATTATTAGTTTTGACCTTCCTGTTTCGTTGGTTTTAAATTGATGTTCTCTGTGACACACGATACTCAACTCTTTCATCGTCTCCCTCCCCCTCTCCCTTTTTTTACTTCCTCATTGTCCCTCTCTCCTTCCTCCATTATCTTACTTCCTCACAGCCCTCCATCCACTCACATTATGTAGTTCCACCTTCAGATGGCTCCACATTGACAAGCCAAAGGGTTTCTTGCAGCCCAGGAACAATTCACTGCGCTGAGTGGTTGCCATAGCCAGATGAATCCTGACATGTAGATTAAGTTGCTTCATCCTAATGCGACCTATAAGACATTACAATTGAGGGATGGTTGACGTAATACCGCTGAGGGAAGAGGGTCTGGTCATTTGCCGCCTTAAATACAATAACTCAATACCCTATCCTTGGGTTCCAACACTCTTAATGGCCAATAAAGGACTGAATACATATAACACACCGAGTACTGAATCCTACACAGTTCAAAAGAGTTTCCATAGCTAAGCATTATCGTCTGACTGTAGCAAGAATTGAAAAAATAATAATAATAATAATAAATAACAAAATCATCGGACAGAAATGGAAAGAGGAACAAAAACGATAAGAACTGCGCCATTGGAGTGAAGCAAAAATGGACCCAGAACTATTATCTGAAAGGTATAACAATTTTACCATTACATCAGTAGTCACCTCTGCCATAACTACCATAATCACGTCCAGCAGCAGCGCCTGTCATTACTACCATCACTGTCATAACCACCAGATCTCAGACACTACCATTATCTTCACCACCACCATCACCACCACCATTATCCTACCACCATCACCACCACCATTATCTTCACCATTACCATCACCGCCGCCATTATCTTCACCATTACCATCACCGCCGCCATTATCTTCACCACTAGCATACTGCCGTCATAATTGTCTTCGCTACCACCACCGCTATTATCTTCATCACCGCCACCATTATCCTCACTGCCTCCACTACTATGCTCCTTCCGCTTTAACTTGACCTAGAAACGCCGTCTCTCCATCTTGAATGTTGACTGTAGCAAAATATTAACACCAGAATACAATGCTGGTCACGAAGAAGTGCTATGGAAAAAGATATCGAGCCACCACATCTTAAACCTGACTACCATACCACCACCACCAACCACTATTCACACCAGGACTGCTACCATCATCACAATTTACATCATTACCATCACCAGCATAAGCAACAGTATTAACACAATGTTATTAGTAATCCCATCACCACTACCACCATTTTCACCACTACCAGTACCTCTGCCACCACCACTGCTACCACTACCACCAATCCTTGCTCCACTTTCTCCATTATGCCACAACTACCGCCATCATCACCACCATCGTATCACCATTATTATTTTCTTGCGCCCACTTAACCTCATAATGCTCACCTTACATGAATTGCTTCACATCACCCACACCACACCTTCCCCATCACACACGTGCATCATCACACCACATATGCACCACCCCCCCCCCCCCACACACACACCACAACCACCCCATCGCACTGGTTCACCACACTGCCCCATCGCACTGCCTCACCACACTGCCCCATCGCACTGCCTTACCACACTGCCTCACCACACCTGTCACACTCACCTGTCCATCACGCCATTTTCTAATCAGGCAAACTTAGAGATCGATCTTTTTCTTATTGCATGTTACGTTGGCACTTATGACCTCCCAACACTGCCACCACCATTGCCACCGCTATTACCACCACTATCACCTGCACTTTTACCACCACTACAACTATTCACACCACTATTCCCATCACCACTATCAATCACCACCATCGCCACCAACTTTCACCACCACTACCTTTACTACCACCACCATCATTATCCGCACCATTACTACCGCTATCACCACCTCCAGTGCCACTGTCACCACTACTGCCAACTACTACCAAAGCCACCACAACCACCATCACTACCATTGTCACCACCTCCACCTACACTACTACATCCACCCCTACCACCACCACCACCACCACCAGTATAACCAAGACCCACTGTATCACCCACGTTTCTCTGTCCTGCGCCACTACCCAACTGCGCAGCGGCACCCAAAGCACTGCGCATGTGTTAGATCCTCGCGCGCACACTTCCTGTCACGGCAGTCAGTCAGAGGGAAGCATTTACAAAGGATCTTAACTCTCTCTCAGGCACGTATAAGCTGCATTAAGTCGATTGGAAGAAAATACTAGAATACCTCTGCCCGTGAGTGAGTTTATGTCCAATACTTTTTATACTTTAAGCCGGTATAAAAATTGTAAGATTAGCACTTGAAAATAATACTAGTCACGAAGAAGTGTGGAAAGTATATAGAGCGATATTATTGCCTTATTCCGCCATTGAGCTGCGAGAAATGAGCCACAGAAGGACGAAAACCAGAGCCAAGTTAGGGTGAAAGGAGTATAGCATTTGCACTCCCAGGCGCCGATGACTTACCTGGCTGAATAAAATCGCTTGCTGAAATATGATACGAGAGAGGAAATTCAATGAAAAAAAAGTGTGGGAAACGATGGGTGTAATCAGCATGGAAATCGGAATTACGGTCATACTCTTAGTGGCTGCGGAGGTATCGTAACACCTTTTGTCTTAGCGATTCATTCAGGGCGTTACACCTCATTATCCTCTTCTAAATTATTGATACCGACTTTGGCGGTAGTCAACGGATATACAGATACAGAAGAAAAATAAGTGCCAGAGAGTAATCGCTAACGAAGAGGAGCTACCAGGGCAAAATAAGTTACTAACGAAGAGGCGCTAGGAAGGCACAGTAAGTTCCATTCGTCTCCGTTTTCTACATAATATCTAGCTTTGGGCTTCCCTAGCACTGTTCTTTGGCGATTTATTTTCCACATTGCACCTCATACCCTCTTTTATGTATCATATGCAAACTGTGTCGATGTGAAAGCGATGTGAATAGTGTACAGGAGAGTGTTAAGGTGTAATATGCACAATAAATCGCCAAAGAACAGGCTCTACGAACTGACTTATACCCTGAATGGCAAAGAATACACACAGGAGCCAGCCTCTCATTACTCTCACACGGGTCGATGGCACAGCACATCATGACACACCACACATTGACGGATTGGTTCATTGCCTGGCACACCACCTGCCTGATCTGTTTATTGCATGACACCTGACACACACACACACACACACACCATTAGCCCGCCACACCTGACACCCCCCTCCCCCAATTGGCCTACCACACCTGACATCTCTTGACACTTCCCATTTACCTGCCACACCTGACACATTTTGACACTTCCCATTTACCTGTTGCACCTGACACCTTTTGACACTTACAGTTTTCCTGCCGCACCTGACAAAATCTCATTTACCTGCCACGCCTGACGCCCTCTGACACACCTGGCATTTTCCTAGCAAACTTAACATTCCTTAAACACCTAATACTTTAATACTTTCCTACGGTGTTGTGGAACCATATCAAATTACTTGCGGGTTCTGGTTTGGGCGCAGCTTAGTCAAAACGGACCGGTTCCTTAATAACAGGAAAAGGTATTTGTGCTTTTTTTTTTTCATATATCTGCGTTAAGATAGTGAAAAGTCATATTAGTTTTAGGCCAAGTTGAAGTAAAAGAAATATAGTGGATAATCACATAATTCCAGCAGAATCCAGAGTAACACCTGTACGACCCCCACACAAGCCCAAAACTTTGTTAAACTATACTCTTTTCTCTTTAACTTGGCCTGAAGTTGCCCTCTCTCCTTCTTGAATACTCAACTGCAACAGTAGTTTAACACTCGAATATCGTGGTAGTCACGAAGAAGTGTTATGGAAAGGGTGTTGAGCCACAGCATTGTCCTTTATTTTCACTGTGGTAAGTTAAATAAGCTGCAGAAAGAACGACAGTCTTTGCCAAGTTAAGGTGAAAAGAGTATAGTAAATAGTCATCTGCAGTCTTAGAATTACAGCTTTACTTTTGTTGATTATTATCCAAAGGCGCAGTGGTTTCCGTAGTAACAGGTGTCCGTCTCTTTTCCCAGCGTGTCTCCCTTAGTTGTCGTCTAGCTTCACATCTGTGCTTCCCTTTCCTAGTCATAAAATCTCCTCAAAAATTATAGATAAATACGTACCGTCTCAATGGTTTCCGTAGTAACAGGTGTGCGTCTCTGTCCCCAGCGCGCCTGCCCTCCTCGCCGTCCATCTTCACGTCTGACGAGTACCGTGCGTGGATGAGTCGCGCGCCATCCACCAGCGCCATCTATGAGCGGATACGACAGTCACACGAGACCCTACGGGCGCAGAGGGGTCCGCTCAGGTTCACATACAGCGCTGACAACCTCACTGATAAGAGCAGAGATGTGAGTAGTGATGGTGAGAAAAGTTGTAGTAGTAGTGGTGGTAGGTGGTGTAGTGGTAGTAGTAAACAGCAGCAGGAGCTGTTGTTGATGCAGCAATAATTACATGAATTATTGTTGTTGTAGTAGTGGTGGTAGCTGTTGTCGTCGTAGTAGTTGTTGTCGTAGCAGTAGCTGATAGTAGTAGTGGTAGTAGTAGTAGTAGCAATAGTGGTAGTAGTAGCAATAGTGGTAGTAGTAGCAGCAGCAGTAGTAGTCGGTCATGTAAGGCATCCTGCCTCTCCCCAGGACGCGCCGTACTACATGCAGCGCCTGCATCTTGGCGGGGGTCCTGTGGGGGCGGGACCGAGTGCAACCAGGCAGCTTGGCGGGCGGCTGGAAGCTCCGTCAAGGCGGGTGAGGGCGGCACTGGAGGAGGCCAGGGGCGTTCCTCACCCCTCACCCACCCGCGGAAGGCCAGCTCTCAGGCTCATTGATATTAACCCTGCAGGTGAGAGAGAGAAATGAAACCTAAGATAATTTTTCTCTGCTAAGATATGTTTTGTATAGGAGGAAAAGGATACATGGGATGACTGCCCATCAGCAGCACCAGAAGCATTCCAAGCTGGGGGAGGGGGGGGGCAAAAGTATAGTCTTTTTGAGTGAAGCACAGAGATCGTACGATATGTACGGTATTGATAGATGTGTGTGTGTGTGTGTCCATACTTTATGGTGTCTCATTTTGTTTTCTACATACCTTTTTTTTTAATGTTTCCAGAGTTCCTGAAGTACAAAGTTGGTGTTGGGAACATGGGGGGCGTAACGGAGGGTGTGTCTGGTATGCTGTGGGTGCATCTCCTGGCGGGTCGGGGTCTCAAGGCCGCGGGACGCTCAGAATTCCGCGACCTGTACTGTGTTCTGGAGTGCGATAGGGTCCATAAGGCACGAACGGTGGTCAGGACAGGTGATCTCAACTTCGACTGGGACGAGACCTTTGACCTAGACCTGATCAATAACAAGGAGCTGGACTTTTTGATATACTCGTGGGATCCACAGTTCAGGCACAAGCTATGTTACAAGGGTTCAGTGCATCTAGTGAGCTTACTGAAGGAGTCACCGTTACATCAGCTAGCACTCAAGATTGAACCCAGAGGCACATTATACCTCAAGCTGCGCTACACTCCGCCCCGCCAGGCATTCCTCCGCACCCCTGGAGTCCGCAAAAATGCTCTCTTCGGAGTTGATTTGGACACTGTGTCAAACAGGGAATCTGGTGGTGGAACGGTGCCTCTGATCATCGCTCGGTGTGTGATGGAGGTGGAACGGCGTGGACTGGACATCATCGGACTATATAGACTGTGTGGGTCGGCCACTAAGAAGAGACTGCTGAGAGATGCCTTTGAGAGGAACCCCAGGCTGGTGGATCTCTCATCAGATAATGTCCCAGATATCAATGTCATTACAGGTTGGTTTAGATGTTTGCTTATCATCAGGAATCTTTAACCCCGTTTCTGTAGTCACATATTTTTGTCCTTTTTTTTTTTTCCAAGAGTTGATATCATCAGATAGTTTAATTCAAATTTACAAAACCATTTCTAGTGAAAAGGTTAAATCGCTGCACCTTGAGGTCTTTCTTAAGCAAAGCAAAATTACCTGATGATTGCAAGAATAAAATACAAAATTACTGGTACATCCTTTGATTGATGGGGTTAATAATACTGTTCAGTAATCTTAAAGATAATGTTCGTATATCTAATGTTGAATAGTCTACGGTAGTAACATCTAATGAGGTTTGAATTGCCTATATGGAATCCAGAATACTTTTCTTTGAGGTCAGTCTGTTGTTGTATATACACAGTACAATACTTGGATGTTCTGAATGATATTTATATATTCATTTCCTTTTTTCTAATCCTCCTACCTTTTGTTCATTCATTTTACCTCTATCCTTTCATATCACCCCCTTACCTTTCTTGCTGGTGCTGGAGAGAGAGATGCTGTGACACTGATACTCAACTACCCAGTTATACAAATATCCTTCAGCTTTATCTCCTGAAAGGAGGTTAGTGGACTGCAGAAGGGCACCTTCAGCCTGTAGTCTACTTGATTCATGTCCAGATGACCATGAGGCCACAACACCAATAACAATGACATTTTTGCATTTATCTCATCTCATTACTTTTCTTGCAGGCATCTTGAAGGACTACCTGAGAGAGCTGCCTGAGCCAATCTTCACCAAGTGTCTCTACCAGATGCTGGTGGACGCCCTCACAGTCATGCTGCCCGACGACCCCCAGGGCAATGCTAAGCTTATGTTCTCCATCCTTGACTGCCTCCCTAAGGTCAACAGGGTGAGTTTCAAGAGGGACCTGGAGGCTTGTGTATCCAGGTATCTCAGAGTGAATGAATCTTGAGTGTAAATCTAGTTTTTTCAGTTTTCTTGGACAGAGCAGCATTTTTCAGCTCCTTCTGATGAGACTGAAGGGGTCAAGTTCTGTGCGAACATTCTTCTTTCCCGTCAGATGTCACTCCTCTTTCTATTGGGATTGAAGGGGTCACCTTCTTTGCTAACACCCTCCTTCCCCTTCGGGTGACGGTTTTCCTCCAGACAGAACACCTTTGCCTCTAATTGTGTTTGCATGAACTTCTCTGGTAACACCCTCCTTCTCATTCATGTTTGCTGTAATGTCAGTAGTAACACTTCCCAGTAAGCATTCTGCTGTAGGAACAGAAATATCAACTTTCCTTATAAAGTGTTCATGTTATTGCTTTTAGTTCGCTGCTAACACCCTTCCTTTCAATCATGTTTCCTGTAGGGTCTTTAATAACATCTTCCTTTATAATCATGTTTGCTCTTTGTTCTCTGCTAACATCCTTCCTTCCCTCCTTCAGATGACACTGTTCCTCCTGATGGACCACCTTCGCCTTGTAGCTAGCCAGTCTGAGCGCAACAAGATGACGACTCAGAACCTGGCCATCTGCTTTGGGCCGGTGCTGATGCTGCAAAGCGAGAATGATGACCCCATGGACTTCCACCAACCCATCAGTATTCTAAAGTTCCTGCTCGACCTCTGGCCTGCCAAGTCAGGTAATGTTAAGAACCGAATAGCATAGCTGATGTGGGTTGGAGCTTTATATTTCTTATTAAATTAATTGTTTATTATTTTTTATTCTCTGGCCTGCCAGAGGTTCTTAATTAGAGCTGAATAACCAAAATGATGGTGATAGTTGGAGCTATAGATATATTTCTTAGTTAGCCCTTTACTCTGCTAATATAGTTTTTACTGTGGTGGCGGTACAATCAGAGGAGAGGGAGAGTGGCCATGTGCAGTTTGCCACATGGGTGTGGGAAGTAATTCCATCTTGTGCAGTGTTTGTGACAGATGGGTGCACAAGAGATGTAGTGGTATTAGAGGTAGGCTGCGAGATAATGCTGATTTCATGTGTGCGGTGTGTCGGGGAGAGCAGGTGGAGATTGTTAGGCATGAGAGGGTTGAATTTGCAGGTGAGTCTCTTGAGTGTGTGGAGGAGTTTTGTTATCTGGGAGACATGTTATGTGCCGGAGGTGGGGCTGGAGTTAGCTCGGTTGCTAGAGTGAGAAGTGGTTGGAAGAAGTTCAGGGAGCTGTTGCCTCTCCTGACATTGAGAGGACTCTCCTTACGTGCTAAGGGGTCTTTGTATGCAGCATGTGTTAGGAGTGTGATGCTGTATGGTAGTGAGACCTGGGCAGTAAAGGAAGAGGATATTCGCAGGTTTAAACGTACAGAAATGACAATGATTAGGTGGATGTGCAGTGCGTCCCTGCGTGCAAGGCCTGGGGGGGCTGGGTTTACGATAGAAGAGTTGAGAGGTAGGATGGGACTGCAGAGTATTGGTGTTGTGATGAGGAGAGGTAGGCTGAGGTGGTTTGGACATGTGGAGAGGATGGAGGATGATAATTGGGTGCAGAGGGTGAGAAGTGTTAATATTGGGGGAGGGGTTGGGAGGGGTAGACCGAGAAAGACATGGGATGAGGTCATTAAATGTGACTTAAGGGTTAAGGGACTGAATAGGGAGGCTGCCAGAAATCGAGCAGCGTGGAGAGCCGCCATTAGGTGACCAAGGCCGACACATGCAAGCATGTTGGAGCCTTCAAAAACAAAAACGAAAAAAAAAACTGTATTTTATTATTGCTGCCGCCAGATGACTTTATTGCAGGAAAGACTTTTCAGGCTGGAGGAGTAAGCTGTAACCTTTTTTAATCTCTTCAGTTAACAAGGTCTTTTCACCCTTGAATGTAATTGTCTGAAGGTAGCAAGACTAAAATATTGAACTGCGTCATTGGATTGACAGAATTAAGCCGATTATTATTTATTATCTTATGTTTACCAGTATTTAGGTTATGTTGAGAAATGAGCTTTAGACATCTCTGTTATTGATATAATTTATTCACTGTTTCTGTTATTTCTTATAGCGTTGTCTTTCCTTCAGCAGTCACCGAACTTTTGAGAACAACATATAGTAGAATGAGTTTCTGATGCACGGTTTGTTAGTTTTGTTTTGTTCTGTTTAGTTAATTGTGCCATATACAGTCGTTAAATGAGATTCTAATTATATTTTCCTAGTTTGGTTTTATATACAGGTAGCTGGTTTTACCATATATCCATTTATTCATATGAAAACCCCATTTACTTCACCATCCAAGTGATGTTGAAAACTGATGGCTAAAGGCAGTAGTGATATATCATTGTTACCTCATTTTTACATTGCCATCAAGGTCTGATATATACCATTTATAATTTTTTAAAAACTCCTCTTCATATAACACTTTGGATTTTTTCAGTTTATTTACTGTAAACCATTTATTACAATTATGTTTTCTCCATAGACATTATGACTCATAAATTTTGTTTCTCTCACTCCCTCACCCTTTTTTATTATTTTCTGTTGTTTTGCTGCTCGTGTTTCACAGGTTTCAGTAGTTATAATTTTTTTTGCTTGATTGGTGAGTGAAGGAGAGAGTGGCCAATTTAAGTGGGAAGCCTTTAGATAGTTCTCCCACAGTCGAGTGTTTTCTTGCCCGGTGGATCCTGTCTCATCCCATCCTTGGTGGGAAAAGAGTACGTGATGTTATCTTTTGTTGTTTGCTTTATCAAGTATATTCTTTTTTAGCATTCTCCATGTGTTATATATATTCTGGTTTATTCTTCAGTCTTTACCTATTCTGGTTTGTATGTTTATCTTTTTTATAATGCAGGGTGTCCACAAAGTCTGTTTACAGTTTTGAAAATTTATTAGAAATAGAAATGAATAGATAATCCTCTGAAATTTTTCACATAATGAAGAGTAAGAATGAAAGCTTTTTTAATTATTTTTTGAAATACAGTTCTACATAGGCACCATTCGTTGCACGAAACACATCATGACGGTCTGATTTCCAGCCATGTTCGCTGTAACATAGCTTCATTAGTGATGGCAGTAGCGTCAGTGATCCTTAGTTTCAGGTCATTGATATCCCATAACATTAGCTTCATTTGTGATGGCAGTAGCGTCAGTGATCCTTAGTTTCAGGTCATTGATATCCCATAACGTTGTTCAATACATGATATCTTTAACATAGCCCTGTAGGACGAAGTCCAATGGAGTGATATCTGGGGAACGAGGTGGCCAGGGAATTGGGCTGTCCCTTCCAATCCACAAGTCTGGAAATGTTTGGTTTAGTAACTCATGAACATGCAGTCCTCAATGAGGTGGCGCACCAGCCTGCTGGAAGATAATAGTTGGCTGAAAGTCTTGTACCTACCTGTATACCACATAATTGGTCAAAATATCTAGGTAAACATTTGCAGGAATTGTTTTTTTTTTTTAAGAAGAAAAATGACCCATTGATTCGAATGTGCATGATACCACACCATGCATTCACCTTTGAACTATCCCATTGAAGTCCAGTAGTTTCATGGGAGTTTTCTGATCCCCAAATCCTCTCATTTTGTGTGTCCAGCTTCCCTGAGACATGAAAGCTTGCCTCATAAGTAAAACAAACACATGTTAGGAAGTCTGCATCTTTAGAATGTCAGTCCAGTATGTTTCCTGCAAATTCTTTTTCTTCTTGGCTTATCATTTGGTTCAGATGCCTGCAACCTCTGCACTTTATATGCATATAGTCGCATATTCTTGTGGAGGACTTTGTGCACTGTTGAACATGGTAGTTGTAACCTCCTGGCAGCGGTATGGATGGACTTTGTCGGGCTACAAACAAATGATCCGTGCACACGGTCGATGTGTTCATCAGATGTTCTTGGTCAACCATTCCTCTTTCAGTTCAACGCTGTCCCTGTCTCCATAAATTTCTTGTGTCACTTGAGAATAGACGGACGTGATAGCTGATTATTTGGTTTCTTTAAACCAAGATTCGCACTGTGCCTTTTCTTGGGTAGCCAGGTTTATTTAAGAACACTTTTTACATACCTCAAATATTAAGATTAGAATGTAAATAAAACTTTCATCATTTAGTAGTTTTTCAACGAAATTTGAGCAATTAACGCATCGGTTTCATTTTTAATAAGGTTTTTTAATTGTAAACAGACTGTGGACACCATGTGTATACAGCTGAAACTCTTTATGTTAAATTTGACTCTGCCTGGTGATGGTAGGTGGAGATGCCCATCATCCATTCATTTCATGTAGTGCTGCCCACTTCCTTCATGCCTGTCATTCTATTTGGGTGTCTGTCCTCCTTTCCTATTTCAGCCATCCTTCCTGTCACTGTGTATTACTCATCTTCCCAATCAGGTGGCTCTGCACAGAGTGACAAGCCATATGGTTTCCTGCAGCTCAGGAAACCATTTACAGTATAATGTTAGGTGGTAAACATCCACCCAGGAACAAATCCTTCACGCTAATCCCCTCGCCATGCTTTGGCAATATACTGTCAGCCACATGGGAACATCAGTTCACTGCATAGGATGGGCCTGCAGGGGTGGTTGCTTGCTGCGGTTGGTGGGTCACCTTGATCAGACAGACTGTGGTACCACAACAGCAACAACAACTGCTCTGTCTAAAAAAAAAAAAAAAGTTTTCCGAGTTATGATGCCATAACTCAAAAAACTATCAATTCCATGGGTCCTTCTCTTAAATCCTCTCATGTCCATGATGCTATAAGCAAAGTTAACATAACCCAGACAACATTTATTTTTTCAGCCAAGTGAACTGTAGTTAGGCATTACAACTTTTTTCTTAACTACATTAAATTTACATCAGTGAACATTCAGTCTTTCTTTTCTTTTATGTTTGTAATAGAAAACCCATATCATAACAGTAAGCCATGCTGAAAAGTGTATAAAACGTTTCCCCTGAAGTCACCTTTAAGCTATGTACCTGCACACAAAATCGCTGATCATTTATATATTTTAATTGCCACAATTAGATAAGCTGTTAGGTGAGGTAGGACTTATTAGTTCTTTACTAGTTTTAGTGTGTAATAATTATGATCAGAATATAATCCTGTACATCATCAGTCTTAGTTACATGTGGATCTCTTCACAGACTCACGAGGTTGACGATGATCCATGCTGAGTTAGTACGTAAAGAAACCCTAGATAGTGTAGCGGGGCAGCATCTCTCCAGGACTCTAGTTCACTCTTGGCTCACTGCCGCTAAATAGGATAGTCCATGAAATGCTATCCATGAGGTGTTTCTGTGTGGAGAATTTTAGTCTTTAGTTCCCTCCCATGTAGACCGATACTGTACATGATGACCAGTAGAAATGCAGGTGGTAGCCCTGTTGTTTTGATCTACTGTTGAGGTTTCACTTAAAAGTCGAGTTGTTAGTGTGCTGGTACATGAGCAGTCCTTGATTAGTTATCTGTTTTTTTTATATTCTCAGTATTGTACTAATGGCAAGATCTAGATAACTGTACTTATTTCTCTAACAGTAATAATGACAGAGTGCGCACAACATGACCTGACTGTACCAGGCCACCATTCCTTGCATGAACATCTCTTTAGTGAAGAAAACACAGATTTTTGTACCCCTGTCACCTGTCTTCTGTATCATACATTATTAAAGCATTCTAATAGAAGGGTGTGACTTGTATGCGGCATAAGGAGATACTTTTTTTTTATGTACAGTGATCCGCTAGTCTTGGGTAGTGCCTTGTTGTCTAACATTTGTTTGACAAAACTGATGTGCTTATGAACTGTAGGTAAATCATGAACCTAAGCAATGGCTCTTAATCTTGTATCAGTGCTGTCATCTAAGTGATCCCTTGGGATGACTTACAGTACCGTTACGGTATATTTATAAACAAGGAAGCCACAAAGCTTTTTGGCATGATATCTCGTAACAAAATATTTAATCCAGCAGTAAGGTAAACAAGCACGTAACTTGATCATTTTCTTTGGCGGCCACAGTGAATTATAACTCATAAACTCGTTCACACTGCCGTTATTATCATCGTAACTTCTTTATATTTTTATCTATTTAATGTACATATGTTTATTTATGTTGATCTGGAGTACGAAAGTGTAGAGCTGTTTTTTCATGGTGGTGGTGGGGGGGGGGGAATAATAGTCTAACAGGAATGGAAATCTTTAGCACAGTTTCTCTCCGTCCTCGTCCATGGAAACTAGAAGCATTTGGCAGTGGGGTCCTAATGTCCCCATATTTAAATTCTCAAACAAAATCATGATCAGTTTCCCATTGTATCCATGATTTGTTTTTGCAGGAGGGACAAAAATAGGAGAATGTAGAATCTTCCCCATGTCTCTTGATATTCATTCAAAGAGATACCGGTACTTATGATCAGCTACTTCATAACTCAGATTTAATTTTGGAATAGGAACAAAGAGCAAGGGGGGGTTCTGCACTGGGTTTTCCATATCCATATTACAAAGAGAAATGTTGACTGTCACAGAGGATTGGTCACAGGTTTAGTGAATCCGGACCCAGCTTCATATCAGAGGGCAATTGGAAGGATGGATTTATTTATTTTTTATTTATTTTTTTTATGACAGAGGCAGTATGTGGAGAGTATTTATTCTTCTTTTAGTCAAAATCTTAGTGGTAATGCACCTGGGAATGAATTGACAAGGCTATAATATTTTTATTTGCATTTTTACATAACTTAGAATAATCTGCGGCAATGGAAACTGAACGTTGTTTTTGAGGGTCCAATATTTTCAACCAGCCTAGTATGAATGCTGCATTACAATACATCATCTTATTACAGTACACCTCTCATTATGTACTGTCCCAATGTGTACTGGTGAGACATTGAAGGAAACATACACAGCACTACGAGAGTGGAAAGATTATGCATGGAAAGAGTAGCACATGTATCGTCATCATCATTCACTGTTGAGTGCAGTAGTGTTTCTTCCCACAAATTCTACAAAGACCGATAACTTATAGATGATTAGGAGACACAGTACTCTTAAGACAAAACTAACTGCAGTATTTTTAATATTTAGGGGCAATGTTACCTTTGATTTCCAATCGTTACTTAAATTTATCAAGAACACAAAGGTATCCTTATGCAGTACAGCTTATATAACACATTGTTGATGGCACTGTTCCAAGTGAATATCACTTTTAAAAGTCTTATCTTATTGTTGTACCATGGCTTGACATAGTCCTTATCGATACCAAATAAATCTCTGTCTATTCATGCAGAGGCTGATTATTGTAAATTATGTCAGTGTTCCTGAATCTTGCATTATTAGTTCTGTATTATTAAGACTGACAGTATACTGGTAGTCATTTGTACATAATATCCATGATTTCTGTTTCCAAGTAATTAGCTGAGCATTAAAGATTACATAATATGTATTATATGTAGCTGGATTTTTCTTATATACAGTACTGTATATTCTTTAGTTTACCAATGCTTTACAGTACTTGATATCACATAAATATTATTATTGTTTAAAGGGAGGCTGTTTTCAGATTTTAGCATACAGTATCATACTTTTCATGATGGTTGATATGTGAACGTATTATGTATAAAAAGAAAAAGTTATGAGGTGTATATACACTTTTCACTCTAACTTGGCCTTTTAAATTTATTTCACGGAGCTTAGTGGGAGAATAAAACAGTGCTATGGCTTTACATCCTTTGCTTATAACACTTCTTCATGACTAGCACCATATCCTAGTGTTAATCTTTTGTTACATGGCTGTTTCTAGGCCAAGTGAAAGTGAAAGGAGTATATTGTTGTATTATATTCAGGTGTTTTGATAATCTTTCGTTACTACACTAAATATAGCAGTTTAAGGTCAAGTTAAAGTGAACAGACTCTAGTGTGCCTGCCAGTTCTGTCACACTGTTTGTTCCAGACAGCTCGGGAAGCGGAAGCAGCGAGTGCTCGGAGTGCGCGGCCTTCGCATCTGGACTCGGGGAGGCGGAAGGCGGGCCCCGGCAGCCGCATGACCACCCCCCGCACCACCCCCCGCACCACGCCCACCAGCCAGTCCCCAGGCTCAGAGAGCGACTCCTCCCCGAATCCTCCTGTTAACCTCCGCTCCAAGCTAGTCCTCACCCCCATGACCACCACCACTGCCGGCTCGGAAGGCGGAGGCGGGACGGCCAGCGGTCCCTCTGCCCCGGGCTCCACCTCCACCACCTCCACCCCTACTTCTTCCATCACATCCCCGCCATCCACTACCGCCGCCCCAACTAGCGCCCTGCCTCCAGGGGCCACCGAGGCGGCGTCAACCCTCACTGCCACCCGCGGCCTCGACCCAGAGACGGAGACCGAGGAGGACAAGGATGGGGCTGAGACCACCTCTAGCTGAGGCCCCAGTGCTCGCTCAGGCCGGCCAACCCGGTACCACGAGTAAGAAGGTTTCCAGTCCTGTGGTCATGTGTGAAATATTGGTGCCAGCTGAGATCCTGCTGTCTTAAGTTTACATGTTGATGCTGCTGTAATATCTCTCTTTGAGGGTCTACAGACGTAATTCAGGGCCCAAGTAGTGCTGGCAAGTTGACAATATGCGAGGTTTCTGATACCAAGAGACTGAATAGCACCAGTTGCAGCCCTGAGGACACCAACTGATGCCTAGACATCACTTGGCAAGGGTGTGGCATCAGTAGCCTGCCCAGTCCTCTGGCGGCCACCAAGTCCCTCAGCGAGCATGGCTTCCTCTCTGGACTGGCACCTGGGGCTGGTGCCAGGCAGACTCGTCAGCCGCCACTAGATACCTCGGCTGCAGACAGCGTCATCCTTGGTCACTGCCTGTGGGGCGAGGCCACTGCGGGACTTATGCAACTCGTGTTACAAATCACTGCCACGAACTTTTGTTTAATAAATTTTCTCAGTGAAAATGTCGAATTTTATCATTAGATAAACTGCCAAGAGCTTGTAGTTGGTGGGGTGCAGACACTTGCTTCATGTAACCATCCTGACCCCGAGTGTCTGCGCTGCCACGTAGTCAGTGGTGTTGAGAGTATTTGTATGGCGGTGCAAACTATTTGCCAGATGGCTTCCATTTTAACTCACGCCCGATGTTTTCCATGCAGACTGTGAGGTGAGGTGCCTGACTCTGCTCAAGGCTCCTGGGAGTGTCATTCTTCTGTGCTTGGGCAAGTGAGGTGCTTGTGATCAACCTTCATAGTCGTCTTCAGTGCTGTTGGCTCCCCATGACAGAGGAATGTTAGAGATGTCAGTTGTCAGTGCCAGTAGCAGTCCGTGTTGGCATTACCTGTAGTCTGGGAGATCATCAGCTCTCATACCATGGCCTGAAATGTCAGCAGATCTTATGTAAAGAGTCAGGGATACGTTTTATCAATGTGTTGAAGCCAGGCAGTTCAACAGGGGTGGTTCCATGGGTTACCTGCAGCACTGTGGTCATTCCTTGGTGTTTTGTGAGTCGTCCCTGACACAGAAGGTCACCCAGGCACTTCATATTGCCCTTGCAGTTGAAGACATCCCCTGAGGTAGTTGCAGTGTCTGGTAACCTTGAGTCGCCGGCTGTCGTGCGAGCCTCAGCCGGGAATCTCAGCTTGCATGCACGAGTTTTTGGTGCTTTGTCGGTTCAACTGCCTTTCAGACATCTTCGTGTGGTTAAGTAAATTGCATGAATAGTATTTGCCCAACTGTAATTTTAAGATGTTCCAAACGATGAGCGAAAGTGATGCCATGCACGGTGACTGGTGACTGACTGAGCCACGCTACAGCAGGGTTCCACTCATTCTCAGGCAGACCAGACCATACCTTTGTGTACAGTCATCCATTGGTTATTTCACTTTAGCAATCAACCACTTCAGTAATATGTATTCTACAATCACCAGTTTTGTATATGTCTGATTTTCACGTATTTGTTATCGAGCATTTGCATGCTTCTGATTAGTGCATATGATTTTATAAATTTATGGTTTAGTAAACAAAGGAAATAATCAAACAAATATATGCTGACAGGCACACTCATTTGTATGCCAGAGTCTTTGTAAGCTGGTAAGTGAGACAGTAAGACAGATGGACACTGGATGGTTAACACGCTCCATTTCCACACTGCCAGCATCTGTGACTGTATGTGTTCTCTGTCTAGAACTGATGTATCTGCTAAATCTTGCAACAAAGCTGTCAGTCCTGCAGTCATCAGCTCTTAATTACCACATATAGCTGTCATACCAAGCAGCTGTAGGAGTTAATGTACAAAGTTAAATCAAATATGATGACTGACTCCACATGCCAAATGAAGGTAATGCTGAAAAGGCAACAGCTAATGCCAAGTCTTTCACCCACAGAAAGCTGACAAAGATTAAGGCATACAGAGTTCATAGAAGCACAAGAGAATCTGCCTATCTTCTATTTTGATTGATTTTCTTTCACAGTGCTACCGTATACGCTGATCTGTGAAAAGTGTTACATACATTTGTATGTTTTGTTTAGTCATTTGCTGTGAGCTCATTGTAATCAAGAAATTCATAGAAATATTTGATATGTGTATTGGATAATCAAGGTGCAGTATTGCTCACTGGGTTCAGTTGCCAATTACATTTACCCAGAAAAAATTTAGAAAACGAACATTAGTCAGATTGGCATCCTGAGCAACGCTATTCAAGACATTTTACGGAAGAGACACGATATGATCACGCACACCTAATAGGCTGTTTTGACCGTAGGAAAGAGCTCCATATTCAGTGCGTGTGTTGAGACGCTTCAGCCTGCCACTAACGCCCATTTAGTTGACATCGCCTCATTTGGGACCCAACCAGATACATCTTTAAGAGACCAGCTAACCATTAAATTATATTCTTCTGTCCTTGTATCGAGAATCCGAGAACTGATACCCTACAGATCGGCAAAAACTATGCAGATATCTCCAAACCCTCACAGTGACGTTTCTGGTGTGATGTGACTGATTGAACCAAAATGAGGTGAAGTGAACAGTAGCTTGCACAGCATCGCATCCTGGCACTGGTCAAGCTATCTCTCCCTCATCTTTGTCTTATTTGGTGTCAGTTTTAGTTTTCCATCTTCATTATAGATTTAGCCATGAACTTGTGCTTTTTCATATCATTTTGTTTTCAGATACCATCCTAATCACATCGTTCCTGTCCTGAAATATTTACATATCATTTCAGAAGCTTAGCCCTCAGTTCCTTCTTTCCGTCTTTAGTGATTAAAATTTGAAGGCACTAGTAGAGTAAGTAAACTCTTCTGCTCTTTGTGAGTGGGTCTGGACCTGACTGAAACTAGGTTCACTCTTGCCGCTCAAGTCGCATGTGTTTGTAGCAATAATGAATGAGTTTAGAGCCTCGTCGGCAGAGCGTGCACAAAATGACGACACGGCAAATGCGCACATCCGACACTCGACTTGAGGCAACTATCAAACCTGAATTCCAGGAGTTCTTCGTCTGCACATGTCTCGCTGCCAGTGAACACACATGCTCTTGGACAGTTTACAAAGACGAAAAATTCTCCACAGGAATTCGGTTCTGTTACCTGAATTAGCACAATAAAACCTCCAAAAGGGTGCTTCAGCTAGAAACTTCACTTTAGTCGGGAAAGGTCAATCCTGAACCCAATGTATCCAAGCTTGAATCAAGACGAGTATCGGAACCTGGTGGCAGGCATATCCCCCGCTCCCTCGGCCCACCTGACCAGTGCCGGTAGCAGCACTCTGGTAGTCTTGCATGTCTGGTACTGTACATGGGGTCTCTATGTGGCGACAGCCATACTCACACGCAACACAAAGACGACTGTGGATCTTCGTGAATGATTGTTGGTATTGTTAGAGTATAAACTGCTTAATATTATAAAAGCATATTGTAATAAATGCTGTTTTGTGTCAACCCTGTGTATAAAATTTAGTCGAAAGTAATGGGCTGATTTAGTTCCAAGGCCTAATATGCCTACAAGTGGAGTCATGGCATGAACATGACACAGGCCTGACGAGGGAGGCAGGAGCCTCATAGATGTTTCAAACACACCTGCTTGCTTGTGTGTGATGTGAGAAAGTTATTTGTTAAGTATTATTGTGTATTCATCTATAGTATAATACTAGGAGATGATAAAAGATGTTGTTAGGGGTGCGGGTTAGGTTGTGAGCCATTGTTAGGGTGTTGCTAGGTTGTGAGAGACGTGGCTGTAGTGGTGTGGCGAGACTGTAGTGTGGTGTGATAGGAAGTTGCGGTGTCGTTATATAATTGTTGTGAATATACTCTCTGGCCTCCTCCTCCTCCTCCTTCTGCCAGTTTCCAGAGAGTGAGGGGAGGGCCGAGAGAGGGATGCGTGTGGGTGCTAGGGTTGTGGTGTGAGTGAGGTTGCCCCTGCTACCCCGCGCCTTAGAGAAGATGATGTGGATCTCCTGCCCTTTCCCTCCCTAAGTGAGTGAGCGCCTTGTGATTTGCTGTTTGTGGGGCTGCCTGGTCGAGGGATTCTCAAACATAATCCTCAGACGTGTTACCTTTCTGGAGGGTCAAAAACAAGCTTAAATGTTCTCAATCATTTGAACTTTTAACTTTTTGATATATCATGCACTACCAAATTAGAAGCTCATGGTAAAGCTATGTAAGAAGTATGATCAGAAGTATAAACTCTGCCTCTTCAGACTCTGGCAAAACCCCAGAAACATTAAAGCTCTTCAGATTCTCTCCAGAGGTGAGCAGGCCCCTTCTAATTCCCTAACCTTCTTTCCCCTCTTCCTTCCTTTCCCCGCCAGTATAGTTCCCCCTTTTCTAGCCTTCTACAGCAAGACTTTCTCCCTTTTACTAATCACCCTCCCCAAATTAGTGATGCCGGGGCGTCTAGGCGGGTGTTGCTCTAGTTATTTATTTATTTATTTTTTTGTCTGTAAATATGCACCACTGTTTAACATCTTGCAGCTAATTCAATGTATATGAAAGTGTTAAAAAAAGTAAGGAGTGGATCTGTTGTTTATACCTACAAAGGTAAGATTTTTTTTTTACCAATGGAAACATGTGTATTAGAGGTTTAAAAATAAAAACAAGGAAATCAGGGCTCTTAGTAACCATGATAGTTGCTTTTCATGTTAGTGTATTAAATGGCTACGGTGAAATTATTGTGCTTTGTACATATCAGTGTCTTGATTTTTCTGGTCCAGGGAAGTGAACACGGACCAAGAATTCTTTTCCTCATCTTTGTTTCTTTGTACTGTACTTTTTCCATGCCTATCAGTCTTTGCAACCCTCTTATTGTCTCCCTCTGATAAAAATGATATTAAATAGCTTTTGTTGAGATGACAAAGCTGTGGATGAGGAGGCTTTATGATAATTATGTTTTATATGTATATATATTTTGAGAGAATGAGCAAGAGAGTGAGAGAGAGAGAATGAGAGAAAGAGAGATAAAAGACACTACTTTCCATAAGACACAAACACAATTATCATAACTCCTTGAATCCGATGACATATTTTTCATACTTTTCCTGCTATTTCCAGACATTATTCACCTCAGGAGAGACTTGTTGATCTGGAGCGGTTACACATATTCTTGATTAACCTCTTCTTTACCAGGGGGCTCTCCTAAGCTGAATGTAATCATGTGGAGATGGCAGGAATAAATCAGAAAAGACATCATCGTACTGAGGGAGTTAATCTTTGTACCCTGTCCCCAGTCCCGATCTCGTCCCAATGTGCCAAAGTGAATCCAACCCGTAACCTCAGAGTTCTCAAGTTGCAGCTTCATCCCACAGTCATAACCAAAGAGTTACAGTTGTCCTCATTCCTAAGCTAACTTGTCCTAACTTAACCTCATCCCACAGACCTAAGCCAGCTTCTGACTTAAACCTCATCCCACAGTCCTAAGCCAACTTCTAACTTAACCTCATTTCAAAGTCCTAAGTCAGCTTCTAACTTAATCTCATCCCACAGTCCTAAGCCAACTTCTAACTTAACCCACAGTCCTAAGCCAACTTCTAACTTAACCCACAGTCCTAAGCCATCTTCTGACTTAGCCTCATCCACAGTCATGACCAAAAAACTACGGTTGTCCTTTCAGTCCTAAGCTAAATCCAAACTTAACCTCATCCCACCAACATACTACAGTTTTACTCACAGTCCCCTGTAACTTCTATCCTAACTCAGCCTAGCATAAACTTATCCCATAGTCTTAGCCAAAAACGTTACAGCTGTCCTCTCAATCCTAAGCTAACTCTTGTTCTAACTAACCCTAGCTAAACCTTATCCCACAATCATAACCACACAGTTACAGTTGTCCTTTCAGTCTTAATCTTATCCTAATCAGACTACCGTGCTAGATATCCATATCCCGACTTGTTTTGGCCCACCTCAGCTTAATTTCTGAACTACCGTATTCATTGTTTTATCATAATCTAACCTCATTTCACAGTCATAGCCACAAAGTTACAGCTGTTCTGTGACTTACCCTAACCTAACTACAGGTCTACAGTTATCCCTATCCTATTCTAAGTAAACCTAGCCACAAAACTGCTTCTCTTGTTGCTCCTGGTCTAACCTAACCTCAGTGCAAATCTGCAGTTACCCTGTCCTGACATAGGCAAACACTTGGCTCTCCTGTCATGCCCTTCCTAACTTGATCTAACGTAACATTCTTTCCTGATTATCACCTCAGTCTTACCTAAGCAAACTGTACACCTTTATATCCTTTCAGTCCTCATCCAACGCTAATCTTCTCAGTTTTTATATGATCAACCTTAACCACATTGCTAATTGTTGTCTTAACCCAGTCACAGTGATAGTTACCTTGTTTCCTAACCTGACTCTACCACATCTACCTAGCTTCATCTAACAAAGCTAGTCATCTTTAACCTAGCCATAGTTAACTTGTTCCTCTTACCCTAACCTAGAGAACCTAATTTAACAACAAAGCTAGTCATCCTCTGTCCTCTTGTAAGCTACCTAGAAGCCAACTATCCCCTCTAACCTAACCAAGCTTATTCTAACAAGAGCTAGCTATCATGCATCCTAACTAAACCCAGCAGCCTACCCTACCCAGTCTAACAACAGAGCTGGTTCATTTCTGTATCCTGACCTGACTTACACTCATCATGCTTGTCCACATTATTTTAATATAACCTAAACTAATATAATTAACCACACCATTTTTGATTCTCGTCTTTAACCTAACTTTACCTCGAATAATCAGCCAGGAACCATATTATTTATTTGTCATCGGTTTTCCTTTCATTTCAGACATACAGACACGCAGTTACAATCACATGCTCGTGAAACCATTGTCTCCAGTTTTATTTTCGTTTCAGACTTCAGACACCCAGTTACAGCCACATACTCCGACATTATAACTCCAACTTTTACATTTTAAGCCCACCAGAAATTTACAAATCCCAGGTAACGTTTTCTAGTCTGTTTTGCTATCTCGTATCCTGACTTATCCTAAGTTATAGCCTTGAAACCTTAGATAAGTGACCATATTCTGTCAAATTGTCAGTTTTGCCTCGTCCATCTGTTGACGTATTCTTATTCTTCCTTTCTGCAGGATCGTAGTAATGAAGGGGTTAAGACTAAACTAACCCTCTAGTTTGAAAGGTCTCTCAATCTGAAGAAAATCATCTTGAGGTAGGAAGAATAAACTGGGGTTATCAGACTGGAGGAGGTAAACCCATCTCCAGTCTTGTTATAGGCACACCTTAGTCATATATATACCCTCGAACCTGTACCAGTCAGTGTAACTTTACCTCGTAGACCAACCCCCCCCTCTCCTTTTTTTTTTTTAATGTAAATCTGAAGCCACATTTTTTCCAATAACAAAATTCGTTTAGAACATGTCATTTCCTTAATCCCTAAACATTAACCTATTTATAGACATTTCAAGTGTGACCTTTTATTTTTTCTTAGCATTATATCCCTAGTTGGATCTTCTGTCTTACCTACAACCTTGCTCCTTCAAAAAACGTACGCTAAACACCCAAATTTCAGACCTATATCAATTGTCCTTCCCCTGCAACCCGATACAAATCTTATTACTCTTCCTCCACAGTTACTCCCGTGTTACATTTGTACAGAGTCATGTAAAAGAGAAAAATGTATAAAATATGCTCATCTTTCCACCGACAATGTCTGTATGTTGATTATAGATACGTGGGAATACTTTTTATTACGTTTATATTTGACCCCCGCCCTCTCTCGCCTGTCTGTGAGTCCTTCCACCCCGACCCCCTTCTTCCTACCCTGTCTATCCGATATACTGCTGTTGACCACTCCTGTTTGTATATTTCCTTACATATCACATTTCTTTCCGGTTGGAGTAAGGAAGGACTGGTCACTATGTTGTATGGCTCGTCAGGTCAGCTCTGGTTTGCCCAGTCTTGACACTAGCACTACGTACTGAGAGTATATGCATGCAAGGTTGTCATCAGAGCCATGTCAGGTCACACTGTGCTTAAGTTTTGTCACGCCAGCAGGCCAACACGACACGTACACAACCCGTCTCCCCCCATACCAGATTTCTTCTCTTACACTTCTGGTCTTCTCTTCCACACCCTGTTTCTTCCCTTTTACACCCCATATTCAAAACACACACACACACACACACACACACACACACACAGTACTTCAAAATCATATCCAACTTGCTTACACACACCATAGTACCCTTTATTGGTAGTGTTGGTAATGGTGGTAGTGGTGGTGTTAGGTAGGTGGACTGGGTTGCTCCTGACGACACAATACTGACTGCCTCTTTTGTGTCCTTCTCAATAAAACAGATTCCATGTTGTTTGTGTTTCATTACAACCCACTCATAATTTAAGTTGCAAGCCTTGTCATATGACTAGTAACACTGCTAAGTTTTAAGTTACGTTTCTTAGTCTTTATCTCCCAGTACAGCAGAAATGAAACTTAACCTTGATAAATGAAGTGACACTTTGCTAACCTTGTTATTTGAAATAGCCACACTTTACTTACATTGTAATATGAAATAGCAACATCTTGCTCTCCTTCAGTGAGAGGAGACTGTAGCACCAATCAAACAAGGCAGTACTCCAGAGATGGATGGAAAGCTGGTGATAGAAGTGCTGGACTTTACTCCTGACTAACCAATGCTTTTGTTGACATTTTTCAGGGTTTCACTAACACGAAGAGTAATCCAGCACACGCTGCTGAACATACTCCTCTAACAGTCCACACCAAACTATGCGTTCATTACACATCACACTTTCTGTTTCAGAATGTTAAAAAATGGTGAACAAACACATGCTCGTTCTGGGGACCTTAAGAAGGGGATACATAAATGCCCCCACCATCAACCTATCTCCCAGTAACGACCAAATTAGATGTCTTGGCCTTTCGTCTGAGAAATATTCTACAACATGCACAGACCTTTCTCCAATTTCCCCCTTGTTGAACACCATCTCACCTACACTAAGCCTCACTTTACTTACTGAGACGCGGCTGACTGAAGTTACGGTAGGTACACTCATCTCGTAGGTTTTCTCTGTACATTATGTTCATTTCATAGCCAAAGGTGGTTGTTGTGTGTATTTGGACTACTTGTTCTTGCGTTCCTAAACTCGAGTTTTGTGAATTCTCTACACTTTGACTTCAACTGTCCTGTCAGTCTGAGTATATCTGTACTCTTACCTCAATTTTACCAACTATGCAGTGTTTTAACTGAAGTAGAGCATATTCTTTCGCATTCTATTTCTGTGTGGTCTCTGTTTTAGGTGACTGCTGTGAAGGTGATAATGTTGGTGTAAAGTGATCAAGCGTTTTTTTGGGAACTGATGCAGTATGCTGTAGTGGGCTGGGTGGAATGGATTTTTAAAAGGGTAAGTCAGTATATTTTTCACTTGATGGAACTGGGCCATTAACAACCTGGATAGAGTGTACTTCGATGTGACTGCATAAAATTTGATTAGCTTTAGTTAAGAGGTAGGAATGAGCCTCCTTCGTTACAAGCCATCAGCTGAATTGAGAGGTTACAGATCTGTCGTGTTAGCATAAATGTGTTATAGTGGAGGAGACAAAATTGGCCAAAACTGACGGATTTGTTCAGTGTGAGGAAGTAAAAAATGGCAGTTGTGGCGTATGGCTCATGTGGTCACGAATACTCGTACAGTACACTGCAAGTTAAATTTGTCCTTTTGCTGCATTTACGACCGTTCTTTCAAAGGATAGGGAGGGAACTGGGGAAAGTTTGTTAAACCAACCTGATATGCTGCGTATTTGTGGGTCGGTTTCTCGTCCCTTCAAATACGCAGGCTACAGAGGGTTCCTATTCTAGACAGGGTCGGCAATTCTAAGGAAAGGACTGGACACAAAAATAAGGCAGTGGATTGTTACACCCATGTATTACAGATATCTTCCCAGAGACAAATAATACATCAATAGATACACTAGATACTGGGTTGGTCGGAGACGGGTTAACACAAGGTTTTACTTGACTTGAAATCTGTCTCTATACCGGCTTAGGGAAAGAATGGTAATATTCACCCATTGGCACTTACATTACACTTACAATTCAGGACACAGGAATGCACTTGCTACAATTTCTCAATCTCGTATAGCACTGGACGGCACCGATACACAGATACAATTACATTAACACCTGGTGTTAATAGACACTCACCTGGCCGGAAGTCTATCTCGAATGGAGTCTGCCGCACTGCGATACACTGGGAGGGGACTGCGGTACTTTAGCGAGACACTTAGACGTATCGTAACTAACGTGCCTGGACACTGGGGCGGGAGGAGTTTTAATACACAGGGGGGAGGCACGGTTGGTATAATACAATTTCTTCTGTCAGTCTCTGCGGTGTTTCACTTGCGTGCCTGTGCACTAGGGAGGGAGAACAAGGGAATGGCACAATGGATATAATATTATTGTTCTGTTGGTCACTGTGGTGTTTCGTTCACTAGGTTGGCCCCTGTATCTAGTGTATCTACTGATGTATTATTTGCCTCTGGGAAGATATTTGTAATACATATGTAACAATCCACGGCAAAAACAAGGCAAGTCAAGGAAATCCTTGTGTTAACCCATCTCCGGCCAACCCAATATCTAGTGTATCTATAGATGTGTTATTTGTCTCTGGGAAGATATTTGTAATACATGTGTGTAACAATCCACTGCCTTGTGTTTGTGTCCAGTCCTTCCCTTAGAATTGCCGACCCGGTCTAGAATAGGAACCAGCTGTAGCCTGCGTATTTGAAGGGACGAGAAACCGACCCACAAATACGCAGCATAACCCTGGTGGCAGTTGTGGGATTCGAATCCACGCCTCCGAAGAGACTGGTGGAGTTGCAGGGAACCAAGGCCTCGGGTGAGGCCTTGCCACGGCTCGGGGGAAGGGTCCTCTCTGGCTGCAGGATCTCCTGTGGCAGAGAAGCTTACTGTGGCCTGCTCTACCGCTGGCCTGACGTGACTAGTGGCCGACGTCGTAATGGCACAGGGGACTACAGCTTCAGTCTGGCTAATGGCCTGCTCTACCTTGGCCTGACATGACTAGTGGTCGACATCGTAGTGGCGCAGGGGACTACAGCTCCAGTGCGGCTAATGGCCTACTATACCTCTGGCCTGACGTGACTAGTGGTCGACGTCGTAGTGACACAAGGGGTTGTAGCTCTGGTGCGGCTAATGGCCCGTACCGTGGAGCGAAGAGGAACGGACGATGGCCGATTCTGCCTCGTACCCAGCACGGCTTGTGGCCAGTACTGCGGCGCTATTCTGGAGGAAACGACTACAGGAGTTGGACGACTTGTGGCCTGTCCTGCCCGACCGACACGCGTCCGTCCCGCGGCCCTGTACCGGAGATGCAACTAGGGAACGGACTACGGCCAGTTCTGCCCCTTGCCTGGTATGACTGTGCCCAATACCGCGGTGTTGCGTGCAGTTGCAATTGCAAACTCCACCCCTTACATAAAGAGCGTTTTTTTTTTTTTTTGCCTATCGACCATTGGGGCGGAAACCCCTGGTCATTAAGGCAAATATATATATGTATATATATGGACATATATACACATATATATATACAAACATATATATATACATACATACATACACACACACAGTCATGCATATAAACATGCACATATTCAACACACTTACATACACACGTACATATATATATAATGTTTTTATTTTATAAGTTTATATTTTTTATATATTTTTTCCCTATTTTTTTTAAGTTTTTATTTTATATTTAACCTGACCCTCTCAGACAAATCGCTAACCTATGCTAAAGCCTAAAGATACAAATAGCTAAACCTACACTAATGGTAAAATACCTCGACCAAGAGAACACCATCGACTGCAGATATGTAATGCCTGTCTACATTACATACCTGCACTCATCACCTGGTGACTGTCAGTCGAGGCGCAACCTAATATAGGGGACATCAAAATATGAAAGAGAACCAGACGAGACAGGAACATTTTCATATACGTCAGTTGTCGGCCCTAATTAGTACAACTTATACAAGATGGTATAATGTATTTACACAATATGTACAGAAAGTGAAGTACCTCACCTAACAGACCACCATCGACTGCAAGTGCCCAATACCTTTCTATATTGCACACTTGCACTCATCAGCTGATGACTGTCAGGCGAGGAACGGGGTTTAATGTAGGGGACATCTATATTAGAAATAGATCAGTCAGAAGTAGGAACTATTTCAAATACGTCAACTGTCAACCCTAATTAATAGTACAATATATACGTATTTACAGACGGTAAAAACCATAACCATATAGTAAAAAAGTCACATCACTCTGATCAGTCCGGTCTCTCTCAAGAAAGCCATCAGTTTATCAGTCATAACAATGTCCCCATCACCCAGGATGGTGGAAAGGGTGAAGGGGACGTCTGCTGCGCCGCAGTAATTTATAAGCGAAGCACGTTCACGAATAAATCGCCGACAGCGCAGGATGATATGACTGATAGATAACACCGCATCACAGATGTCACAGTGCGGTGGGAATCGCCTCTCCATATATGGTTTCATGTGCGTTAGGATGGTGGCATTAAGCCGTAATCGTGCCAACACTTTTTCCTCAAGGCGACTGGGACGGTTGGCAGTAGCCCAGTCGCCCAGGTATGGCTTGCATGTTGGAATATTAAGTCTGGTCCACTGACTTTGCCACAGAAGATCTATTGATTTCTTTCCGAGAGAGAGACTCGACCGTAGATCACGAGGAACGTCCCAAGTCTCCTCAAGTTCTACAGCCGACTTTGCAAGTAAGTCAGCCTGCTCATTGCCGTAGATACGACAATGACCAGGCACCCAGATCAGCGTGAAGGACTTGCCTCACGAATGCAATTTATTAATAATGCGGCCCTGGATCTCATTAGAGTCCGTAGTACAAGAAGCAATTGCCTGAAGGGCTGATTTTGAGTAGGAAAATATGACAAATGAGTCATGTCGAGAACTGAGAGCATAGTCTATGGCTTTGTCAATAGCAAAAAGTTCGGAGGTAAACACAGATGTATGAGTCGGCAACCGATACCTAAGGGCACATTCAGTCGACCACACACTAGCACCCACACATTCACTCGACTTGGAGCCATCAGTGTACAACTGGTGGGACCCCAAGTGACGAATGATGATGTTACGAAACAAGTGGTGGACCTCCGCCTCCGGCGCCTTGGTCTTAGGTGCTGGGAGCCATGATACATCACCAGTAAAGCCGGGTGGCTCCCAAGGCGCTATATTTTTAGTCACCAACTTGTCACAGTCACTGAGGTCCACACCAAGCTCCTGAGTTAGTAAGTGGAGGCGAACGGCAAGTGGCCGACGCACCCCCCGCATAAGATGGTGGTATTGACGCAGAGGGGTACAGGCCACGTTGCCGATATTACTTTTCCTTAGTGTCAGTATGCCATAGGACAGGGCCAGGTGGTCGTGGCGAATACGGAGGGCAGGCACATTTGCCTCCACTTCCATACGAGCTACACGTGTACACCGGACGGCTCCAAGGCACATTCGCAAACATTTATTCTGTAACACATCCAATCCTTTCAACGTGGCATCGGATGCGAGCCATACACCTGTGCGCCATAGTCTAGCTTCGATCTAATAAGGGACTTATACACCATTAATAAAGATTTTCTGTCGGCTCCCCAAGTAGTACCTGCAAGGTACTTGAGGACATTTAACGGTTTATCACAACGGGCAAGCAAATTTTTAACATGAATTTTAAAGTTCAACCTGCGATCAAAATGTATACCCAAAAACTTTACTGAATTTTGAAAAGGTACCGCCTGATTATCCAAAGTCAAGCACAAATTAGGTACATTACGATTAGTGAAAACAATAGCGGCACACTTAGGAACGGAAAGCTTAAATCCCCACTGCAAGGCCCATTGGTGGACGGAATCAAGGGCTACTTGAATCCGCCCAGCCGAAAACTGTGCATTACGGGAAGAGTGCCATATTGCACAATCATCAGCATAGAGTGAGTGTTTAAGATTCCTTGGGATGGAAGCTGATGACAGAATATCATTGATCATAATACTAAATAAAGTTGGACTAAGAACACTTCCCTGCGGCACCCCGTTTTCCTGGATAAATATATCCGATGTTACGTTACGGGGTAATTTGACAGAGAAAGTTCTGTCGCTTATGAAGTTTGAAATAAAGATAGGCAAATTACCTCTTAAACCATAAGCATAGAGCTTCATTAGTATACCGTGTCGCCATGTCATGTCATAGGCTTTATGGATGTCCAAGAACACCCCTATCATGAATTCTTTATTGGCAAAAGCCTCTGCAATACAATGCTCCAAATTCATTAAATGATCTAGTGAGCTTCTGTATTTACGGAAGCCATATTGTTGATCATTTAACAAATTCTTCGACTCTAAAACAAAAAGGAGCCTATTATTAACCATTAATTACCTCTTAAACCATAAGCATAGAGCTTCATTAGTATACCGTGTCGCCATGTCATGTCATAGGCTTTATGGATGTCCAAGAACATCCCTATCATGAATTCTTTATTGGCAAAAGCCTCTGCAATACAATGCTCCAAATTCATTAAATGATCTAGTGAGCTTCTGTATTTACGGAAGCCATATTGGTGATCATTTAACAAATTCTTCGACTCTAAAACAAAAAGGAGCCTATTATTAACCATTCGTTCCATGACCTTACATAGACAAGAAGTCAACACAATAGGACGAAATGAAGTGGGATTCATAAGACGACCAGCCTCTTTAGGTATCGGTATGACGTGCGCAAAGTGCCATGAGTTTGGGAACGTTCGAGACGCCCAAAGCTCATTGTACAAAGCTAACAGCTTAATCGGGTTGTCCTGATTAAGATGCTGGATCATACCGTACGTGATGGTGTCTGGTCCGGGGCTGGTGTCTTTACAGGATTTAAGGGCAAGGAGGAATTCATCTAGCGTAAACTCTTGGTTGTACGGGGAGTCTACGTCTTCTGTGGCAAAGTCTAATTTCCGTAGCTCAGCCGTGCGTTTATGATGTTGAAAACGCGGGTCGTAATTGGCTGAGCTACTTACTTGAGAAAAACTCCTGGCGAGGATGTTAGCAACGTCCACGGGATCGTCATAGATGTTGTTATTAACCTGCAAGGTGGTAATGGGGAAATACGCGCCTTTATTATTTAATATTCTGATAGTGGGCCAGACTTTACTTAA
>JAGKTI010001213.1:0-54610 GCA_018397915.1 Birgus latro | reverse complement strand
GAGATTGTTAGGCGTGAGAGGGTTGAACTTGCAGGTGAGTCTCTTGAGTGTGTGGAGGAGTTTTGTTATTTGGGAGACATGTTATGTGCCGGAGGTGGGGCTGGAGTTAGCTCGGTTGCTAGAGTGAGAAGTGGTTGGAAGAAGTTCAGGGAGCTGTTGCCTCTCCTGACATTGAGAGGACTCTCCTTACGTGCTAAGGGGTCTTTGTATGCAGCATGTGTTAGGAGTGTGATGCTGTATGGTAGTGAGACCTGGGCAGTAAAGGAAGAAGATATTCGCAGGTTTAAACGTACAGAAATGACAATGATTAGGTGGATGTGCAGTGCGTCCCTGCGTGCAAGGCCTGGGGGGGCTGGGTTTACGATAGAAGAGTTGAGAGGTAGGATGGGACTGGAGTGTATTGGTGTTGTGATGAGGAGAGGTAGGCTGAGGTGGTTTGGACATGTGGAGAGGATGGGGGATGATAATTGGGTACAGAGGGTGAGAAGTGTTAATATTGGGGGAGGGGTTGGGAGGGGTAGACCGAGAAAGACATGGGACGAGGTCATTAAATGTGACTTAAGGGTTAAGGGACTGAATAGGGAGGCTGCCAGAGATCGAGCAGCGTGGAGAGCCGCCATTAGGTGACCAAGGCCGACACATGCAAGCATGTTGGAGCCTTCAAAAACGAAACGAAACGAAACGAAGAAGGAACCAAAGGCCACAGGCCTGCATACTGTTCCTTCCAAGAAAAAGCAAAAACAGTACAAAAGAGAGCCAAATTCAAGATCCGTTCAATTCGAGATGCCTGGACACACTGCGTTTGAAAGACTGGAGATCATAGGAAGTAAGAAATACAGACAGAGGAAGACAGTTCCAGAGTTGACCAGTTGCATAAACTAAGGACTGGGAGTACCGGTTAACTCTTGCATTAGAGAGTTGGACAGAAAAGGGATGAGAGTTTGTTGCTAGACGTGTACTACGTGCCCGTCGTAGAGGTGGAGGGATGCAAGCAGACATTTCAGAGGAACAGTGATATGGCTGATGGCATGTGTGAAGGTACAGATGGAAAGCGGTGGATGGAATAACAAACCCACAGATATCTGCAAAATGCATCTGATAGGGAGAAACAAAATGTAAGTTATGGTTTTTTGCTGTGTGTTGGAACTACTGTAATTTATTTTCATTGGGCATATTATTAATTTGACTTTATTAATAAAATAGTGAACCGTAAGAGCTGTCATGTTTTGGTGAGAGTACACCGGGAATGTGAATCTTCTTTTAACCTGTAGTATGCATAAAGGCTATTCGCCATTAGCATTAGTGATCATCGCACTTGAAGGTTGGTGCGGTAGGATCTAGAAACAAGGAAAAGTGAAATATGAAAATGAGGATATCTATAGCATGCCGATTGAAATGAGCCGCAGCCATATATCACTCAAACCCTGGAAATTCTGATTCCACCTTTTAGATACAGGTGCAGTTGGTTTTCCAACTTTAGCAGTTTGAACCGCGCGCGTCAGACACAAATCGAGCATATCGCTTGCTAGATCTATAGATATTAGCTTCCATTTAGCAACAGTTTTTAATGTCCACTTCAAGAAGTCTAGTAATGATACTATAGAGAATATTATAAAGTTTTAAATATAATCCTGGGATCATAGCAAGTTTGTTACGATTTTACGGATAGCAAGGTTAGCGGGTTTAGCTCATTGCGAATTGTAAACAAACCCGACAGTATTACCATTCTATAAACGTAATTGCATGTGGTTATTGTTTCACTGGTATGCATCCCACATCACAGAATTTTCAATCTAGTACGATTTTGTTCGGCTTTGCTCCTTTCTTTCTGTTCTCATAACCGGAGACTTAACGAAATACGGTAAATACAGCCTCACGTTCAAGTTTGGTTGCTCAGTAATACCGTGGTTGGTGCTGTAGGTGAAAAAAAACGCCATATGTATCCCCAGTGAACCCATATTATGAAGTACTCTGTACAGTATACTGCCGTTTGCCTTATTCAGCAAGGCTTTCATACTGTATTTCATCCTAGGAGTAAAGTGAGGGAAATCTGTAATGAATAGTACAGAGTCCATGAAATGTACAGTAATAATGCTTTAATGTTTCCTTTGATAAGTCGTATGTCTGGATGAATCCTGTTTTATCACAAGCTTAGTGCAAAAAAAAAAAAAGTTTGAGTTCAGCCCACAAAATCAGTCTTAGAAAGTATCGGTAAATGTTTGCATCCATTAAGTTCTATCTATCTATCTATTGCCAGACGCCTCAATCCCGCACGGGGTGGCCACAAACAAATCGCCTCCATGTCACTCTCCCCTGCCATTTCACTACCATGCTCCCAACTCACACCCCCCTCTCTCATATACCTCTCCACTCCATCCCTCCATCTCATCCTCGGCCTCCTCCTCCCTCTCACCCCCTCCACCTCAGTCACATACACTCTCCTCGTCAGTCTTTCACTCTCCATCCTCTCCACATGCCCAAACCACCGTAACATGCTTCTCCTAACCCTTCCCATCACGTCCTCAACCACACCACAACGCTCCTTCACTTCCTCATTTGTTAGTCTGTCTCTCCATGTGACTCCACATGCTCCTCTCAAATAACTCATTTCCACTGCTTTCACTCTTGACTTCTGTCCTTCCAACAGGGTCCAAGCTTCACTTCCATATCTCAGAGTTGGTATCACAATACTGTCATGTAACAACTTTTTCACTTCCATGCTCACCTCCCTGTTTCTTATCACTGCATTTAACGAACCAGCAACCTTCCTTCCCTGCTGCACTCTTTCAAGCACTTCACCCTCCAGACTTCCATCCCTACTCATCACACTGCCCAAGTACTTAAATGCACTCACATTCTCCATATCCTTCCCATCCAGTCTCACTGTTCATTCACTGACTTCACTTCTCTCGAAGACCATCACTTTACTCTTCCCTACATTCACCTTTAGATTCCGTTTCTTACACACTCTCTCAAACTCATCTACCAAGCCTTGCAGCTCTCCTTTGTCTTCGCTCAACAACACAGTATCATCTGCAAACAACAGTACAGGGAGTTTCCAAACACTGCCCTCGCTCACTAGGGCCGCTCCAACATCCACTGCCCGACCTTGTATCTCTTTTATAACCCCATCCATATACAGATTGAACAACCATGGAGACATCACACATCCTTGTTTCAATCCAACCTTCAGGTGGAAAGATTCACTCAGTTTGCCATCCACACACACTGCAGCCTTAGCACCCTCATACATACTCTTCACTGCCTTCAACAACTTCCCATCCACTCCATATATTCTTAATACCTTCCACAAACCTTGTCTATCCACCCTGTCATATGCTTTCTCCAGATCCATGAAGGCTGCATACAACTTCTTGCCCTTCTCTAGAAACTTTTCCACTAAGGATCTAAGAATGAATATCTGGTCTACACAACCTCTTCCCTTCCTAAAACCTCCTTGTTCTTCTCCAACTAATTCCTCAGTAATTTCCCTAACTCTGTCAATAAGTATCCTACCATATACTTTGCCTATTACACTGAGAAGGCAAATGCCCCTATGATTGCCACACACTGCTTTTTCCCCTTTTCCTTTGTACAGAGGAATAATTATACCTGACTTCCAATCCTCCGGGACTCTACCCTCCTCCCAAGCCAATCTGCACACCTTCCACATCCATTCTATTACTATCTCTTCCCCATGCTTCAGCATTTCACCACACACTCCATCAGTTCCTGGGGCTTTCTCCATTTTAAATTTCTTCATTGCTTCCACCACTTCCATCCTGGTGATTTCTTCCTCTCTTCTCACAACCCTCCTTCTCCCTGCCATTCCCCAGCCACTTAAACTTGCATTACTTTCATTCTCTATGTTCAACAGTTCATTAAAATGTTCTCTCCATCTGTTTACTTTTTCTCCCTTCTCCACTAGTAATCTACCGTTTTTATCTTTCACACCCCCACTAACTTCGTTGGCACCCTGTCTAGATCTCTTTACCTCCTTCCAGAACATTTTCTTACATTCCCTCCACTTTGCACTCAAATTCCTTCCAAATTCCTCATTCACTCTCTTCTTACTTTCTCGTACTAATCTTTTCACCTCTCTCTTCCTCACTACATATAACTCTCTCGTCCGTCTCTCAGCTTCTTCGTCGCCCCTGTTCCTCATCCACTCATTATATGCTTTCTTCTTTTGTGCCACAGCCTCTCTCACCTCTTCAGTCCACCATGCTGTTCCTTGAACCCCGTTTCGTCTTCTCTTCACCCCACACACAACCTCACATGCTGCACAGATTTCTTCTGTGAATACCTTGCACACACCTTCCATGTCCCCCATCTGCTCCAATCTATATTTACCCAATCACTCCTCCACATCCCTTTTATATTCAGCCTTTATTCCATCCTCTTGTAACTTTTCTACCCTCCTTGTAACAAATACTTCCTCCTGTCCTTCCCTTCTTCTCTTCCTCCAAATTAATGACTCATTTTGTGGTATTTCATTTGCAAATTGATCAAAAGGTTGCAAGAAGCAGACCAAAAAAGATGTGAGTTGAGGTCATTGAGTGTGACCTGAGGGATAAGGAACTGAATAGGGAGGCTACCAGAGGTTAAGCAGTGAGGAGAACCACCAATAGTTTCCCAAGGCCAGCGCATGCAAACATGGAGCCTTAGTAAATGATACGATAGGGAAGTTATTAATGACCAGAGGAGTGTCACGTGTGGTAGAAAAAATATCAAAGTCAAACATCACACAGAAAGAAATAAAGCTCAGGAAAAACAGAGTTGAATGTAAAAATGAGTGAATGTTTAAACTTTTACCCACATGTTGTGTATCAAAGCTTCCTTGTGTAGTACTGTATTATTTTCTCCTATTAGTTTGTGTACTGGAAATTTGTTCATGGAACTGCAGTATTAGGTATTAAATGGCTTATTTATTCCAGGTTTTGAACTCCAAGCAACATCCACCCATGGAAACTTACAGGGTTTGAGTGTCCACCTAATATACAGAAGAACACAAGACTAAAGAATCTTTATTTCAAGAATACTGTACAGTATATAGTAAAGAGTCCAGCATTGCTTTCTAAAATGGCTCATCTGGAACACATCAATAATGCACTGAAGAAAGTGTCCAGGTTCTTGGAGCCATTGCTTCCTTTAGTTGGTTGTCATATGGTAGAATTTTTTACAATGAACCATTGGGAGACACTTATACCACCCAAGATTCAACAAGACCTGCTTGATCTTCCACAAGAGAAATTTCAGTATATACCATCACCTTCTGTAGAATTTGATGTACCAGGTGAGCAGACTACAGTATTAAGAGCTTTTGTAGCTATGAGTTTGCCATTATGTAGTGCCGTTTTTGGTGTTGTAAGAACATTTTTTCGATATATCAGTGGCGCTGGTTTAAGGTAACAACAGGAGAGCTGCCTGGTTATTCAGACTTCCTTCAGCATCCCCCCAAAAGAGGATTGTGAACTCTACGTTGGCCAGCTTCAGTAGTCTATAGTAATTCCTTAAGAGAAAGCATCGTCCATCACTTGATTTTATATGAATTCCATGTGAATGCTATAAATTTGTATTTCATTTTATTTGATTGTTCTATTAAGTTGAGGATTGTAATTTGGGAGATGAAATTTTTTCTTTGACACAGATCTTGAAACTTGGTGCCTGTCTTCAAGTAACCTATCAACCTTCCAAATGGTTATTAAGCAACACAGTCTCCCTGCCCTAGGAGTTACCTCTACTGTAGAGCAGGTCAGTTGGAATTTTTATTGATGTAGTTTTCTAGCTTTATAGTGGATTACCGTAACTCTTTTCTAATATGGTAGGTGAGGGCACTCACCATCCACTCACTCGATGTAGTGCTGCTCTCGGGTGTCTGCCCTTTCCTCTCCCCCATCCTTCTTTCCTTCAGTTCTCTTCTGTTGTTCTTTCCTTCATTCTTCCCTTGTCCTTCTGCCTATGGGTGACTTTCCACTCCCTCTTCTGTCTTTCTTTCCTTCATTCTTTCCTCGTCCTTCTGCCTGTTGGTGACTCTACACTAAGTGATAAGCCAGATGGTTTCCTGTACACCAGGAAAACATTTATTATGCTGGGTGGTAACCATATAACCAAATTTTGGTGCCTGGTGGTTTAGTGGGTAATTACGGCTCTCCAATTGATTTGAGCTGGTGAAGGTTTATATCCAAGGGGTGGTTGGGGTTTATTGCTCGCGTAATGCCACTCAGGGATGAGTGAGGCTGCTCACTCTCATCTTAAATGTCAGGACCAACTTGCCTAGCCTCAGGCTCCTATGCTCCTCTGTGGGGTGACAGGACTGGATGAGGGATGGATAGGTGGATGAACTCTTTTCTTGGTTAATATGGAATACATCTGAGAATAAAGATCATAATTATCATTGTTGTCCAGACCTTTTTTTCCCATGTACAGATGAGGTGAAAGAGGGTCCAGAAAGGTTGGTAATAAGATGTGTGGTAGGGGATGTATCAACAACATGCCCAGTATGCTCAGTCATTCTTTGTTAATATTTTATCCCCTGCTGTCTTACACACTCTTTTTCCATGTTCTTTCACATTTCTTATCTTACCTTCCATGCTTCCTCCTGTCTTCTGACTCACTCTTATACCTGTACTGTATGTCCAGTTTACATCTGTTCTCTCCATTTGAAAATGCAGTATCACTTAAGCAGACTCGCTTCAACCTCGTCATGGGCAGACTTCTGTTTTCTACATCTTTCAGAATTCACACTAGTTTTTACCCCATCCACTTTGCAGACCTTACACATTCTTCAGTACATATATTTCCATTTCCATTATTCTTGCTCTTGACTTTTTGTTTTCACACCACAACAGATTTTTACACCTATGGTATATGTTAAGGTTTCCACTGACGCACCCTCTTGAAATCCTCTTGCAGCATAGCACCATCCATCATCCTTTCCCGTGCCACTCCACTGTTCACTTCATTTGCACATTTACTGTACCACTCTTTCCCGTTATAACACCAAGTTATTGTTATTAAAAATTTTTACCAATTGTAGTCTTTCTTCACTTACCAGCCCATCACACTTTTACCTTACTCTTTGCTTTCTGTCACTCACTGCCCAGGTGTAACTTCTGTATGAGAATGTCAGCAGAAAATTAATTTCACAGGGTTCTCTTAATACCATGCATACATAAAACCTTTAAATCTTCTCTGTTCACCTTGTCACATGCATTTTCTAGATCAGTAGTGTTGTTGTTTTGGACCCAGGCACACATGAACACTGTGGACTGCAGGCTGAAGTTGCCATTTTTCAGTCCATCACTTTCCTGCTGGGAAGGAGCTGAGGGACTGCTCAAGCAAATTCAGTGCCACCACATGAAGCTGTTCCTTACCAGCACCTCTAGGTTCATAAATACCATTAATACCATACAGTCATTCTGTAGTATCTTGTCTTACTGAAGTTATACATCACAGCTGGAATTCTGGTATATTCCTTACCTTCAGTATACTAGTAATTTTCCCTTCTCTTTGCTTTTCCCACACAACTCAGCAGGTAGATTTATACAACAATATCTTAACTTTGTTTGATAAGCTGTGCTTTTGTACAGAGGCACAACCACATCCTTCTTCCACTCCAGTGGTACCGTACATTTGCAGTCATCCAAGTTTACTTGCATATTTCCAATGGACACTTCATTCCACCCTCTCCACTACACTTAATCATCTCTTCATAAGCCTCATCAACACTTGATGCCTTCCTATTCTGCAGCCATTGCACAGCATTCTTTACATCTGCCAGTATCATGTTGTTCCAAAAGTATATTACAGAAATATTGCCACTTAATGTTTTGTTGATACATATAAAGTTGATTTACCAGCTCCCCCAAGATACAGCATTAACTGTATGGTATGAAAATGTTGTGATATATTGGAACACATCCCTAAAATTTAAGGTGGACCTACTGTATTAATATTGTAGAAATTTTAAGTGTTATGAAGCTTGTATGGTGGTAACTGTTTTGTACATCATGTACTTAAGTTTCCATTTTTTAAACTTTGATTCATCCACAGGTTATAATTGAAGCTGGAGCAGAATTGATGGATAGTGTTACCATGAAGGGAGTAATGTCAGACAAAAAGTCTCATGAAGTGGAGATCATGAGCCATGTTGTTGCTCAACTTGCAAGAGGTTAGTTGCAAGGCTAGTCTAATTGTTATTTGTCCCACATATTTCATATTAAATTCTTTAATTCAGAGGGTTCTTCACTGTGTTCATCATTATCATCTGATGCATTACTTTTACCTGGGAATGCCCCCAGCATGGGGTCTTTCTGCATTCATCATTCATTCATTCATCATCTAATCTGGTGTTGCCCCATGAGGAGTGTAGGAACCCAGGACTAGACAAGTTGGTCCTGACATTTAAGATGAGAGTGACCAGCCTCACTCATCCCTGAGTGACATTATGTGAGCAATAAACCCTAACCAACCCTTGAATATAAACCTGCATTTGCTCAGTCCGATTGGAGTGCCTTAATTACCCACTAAACCACCAAGTGCCATAATTTGGTGATATGGTTACCACCCAATGTAGTAGCTAAAGGGTTTCCTGGTGTACAGGAAACCATTTGGCTTCTCACTCATTGTAGCCTAGAATCACCCCTAGACAGAAGGAGGAAGAAAGAATGAAGGAAAGAAAGACAGAAGAAGAAAGGAAAGACGAGAAGAAAGGGCAGGCACCTGAGACAGCATTACATCAAGTGAGTGGATGGTGAACGCCCCACTTACCACTAACAAATGAAATATAAAGCTGTAACAGCCAGAATTTAAACAAAAAGTTATTACTGTAAAGAATGGATTAAGAAGAAGCTGCGTATTATAGTGGAAAAAGTAATGTAATTTAGAAAGCATAAAGAATGGCAACAGTGGGAGGTAGTGTAGGGGAGAGCAGGGTGATGTGGTGGTCATGTTTCATCACCAGCGAGGCAGGCAAGGACCACACCATGGGCTGTATTCTCATGGGCTAAGGAGGCTGTACAGGTAACCAGCCACCTCAATCATTTCATGCCCAGGTAAAACATAATGTGGCCATTCTATATAAAGATCATTATACACTGTGCTGGAGAATCTAGACTATGGTGTGATTGATCTGAATGATATTATTTTACCACTGTTGAATGATGATGCACCCTCCTGTCTAGCAGAATTTTTCCAGGATGTGGTGTTGATTGGATTGTTGATGTGGGCAGTGGACGAGGCTACCTGAGCTCTTCACTAGTGCTGCAGTATGGTATGAATGTTGTTGCCATTGATTCTAGTAAGACCAACACTGCCTCGGCCCTGGTTCGCAACAGTAGGATACAGGTGAGCGGTTGATATTGTGAGTAAATGTAATACCTGTAATACAGTATTTGTTTGTCTTGATATCAAAATGCCACATATCTATAAAATGGAGAGAGGAAGCTTTCTTGGCCCTTTTTAGGTGTGAACAAAAACAAGGCAAATGCATTTGTATTCTGTATAGTGAAGTCCCTTATTTAACTTTTCCTCCTCCTCTCTCTCTCACTCATGTTATAGAGAAACGTCCTTGTTCCAACTCTCTTCATCTCTGAAGATGGTCTAGAATAGGCCAGAAATGTTGTATCTTCCCAGTGAACTACTTTAAAAATGTATGATTCTTTCTACTCCTTTGTTTACCACTAAATGGAGTGAAAATTGCCACTTATTGGCCAATTTGGTTGAAATTTAATGCAAGTTTTTTGTGTGGAAGATTGAAGTTTAGCTAATTTGTTTTTCTTGTCAGAGGCACTGGGTAAATCTGAAGCAAGCAGAACAAGATAGAAAGGAAGGTAGATATGTTAAGAAAGGAAAAAAGCGAAGAGTGAAAAACCCTCAAGTTCAAGATCTTCAAAGTGTTGATCATTACCTGGAGTTAAAAACAGATCATCAGTCATCCCAGTTGTTGGTACCATGTGGTCGATATATAGGAGTTACCCAATTTGTGACCGAGGACATGGATTTAGCAAGTATAATAAGTAGTGTTGTGGATGGTGAGAATGAGATATTTAAGAGATCTTCCTCTGAATCTGAAATCACCTGTGAAACAAAAAAAGATGATTCAAGTCTTAACAATACCAGTGTTGCAACAGTATGGTCATCTAAGTCCAGTTTTAATACAAGTTTTTTGGAACTGAATACTACTTTGAATAAGCTTGAAACAACTGATAAATATACCATTCATTCTCCACCAAGGACAGGTAATTTGTTGAATAGGGATGCAGTTAATTCAGACAGGAGTTTAGGGGCCAGTATTCATGCTAGTTCTGTTAAATTACAGGAAAAGCCAAAACATATAACCTTAGGGTTGGTTGGCCTGCACACGTGTGGGAACCTGGCAGCTAGCAGTGTTCGACTCTTTCTTGCAAACCCTTCTGTTGCTTTACTTTGCAATGTTGGCTGTTGTTATCACTTGATTGAAGAAGAATATGCTAAGAATACTTATAATTATAGAAAAGTAAGTAAAAATAGTTATTCATTGGAGGTATTGCCTGTGTCATCAAGATCATCCTTAGAGACAGTTAACTATGAATCAGGTTGTGTTCAAAGTGAATTAAGTATTCCCTCTTGTAATAGTGAATGCATAAATGTTAGTTATACTTCTGCAGTCGCAAGTCAGGACATTTGTCAACATCATGCTTTAACATCAAGCCAGAGTTGTGTTTGTGAAAGAAAGGGAGATGAAGAGGAAAGTAAAAGAGAAACATGTAGAAAAGAGAATAAAGGAAAGAAGATCGACTTTCATAAAGAAAAGGAAAGTGTGAGGGACTGTGATGTATCCTTCGATCCACTGCATCCCTCTGAGATTCCTGACCTTGGTTATGGATTTCCACTGAGCTCTGTCCTCCGTGAGTCCAAGTTTGCCCTGGGTAGAAACACACGAATGCTGTCCTGCCAGCCAGCAGATCGTCTCACACAACAGAACTTTGTGAGTGTTTGAGCTATTCAGTAGTTTTAATTTGATCAAAGTGTACCATTTCGTTAGTTCTGTACCCAGATTTTTATTTGGTTATATGCATACTGTAATAATGTGATTTGTGAAAGATGTGGAGTGAGGAAATATGTGGACACAAGAATCAAAGAGAGGACACTGAGATGGTATGGTCATGTGGAGAGAATGGATAACAATAGAGTGGTAAAAAGGTATAGCTGAGCGAATTTGAAGGAGGAGGAGGCGAGGTAGGCCAAGGAGAAGGTGGAGGGATATGGTGGATGAGTGTGTGAGGAAGAGAGGTATGGAAGTCGGTGAGGCTAGGGGACTAACAAGAGATCGAGCTGGCTGGATGAATGTTGTGAGAAGAAGTGGATGATCAGGGATTTGGCACCCCATTTTAACATGACAGCATCTGGATTGACTCTATCAGATACGTTTATTTAAAGCTACAGAATGTGGTGAATGTTTTTGGCGTATCAGATAGAGCCAGCATTCCAGGGGCTTGAATGGTGAGTGAATGGAAGCGTGGCCCATTGGATTGGGCAAATGTGGGCTGTCTGGAAGTTGCTACTTCTCACCCTGCCCTAGGGTGGGAAAGGAGGTCTGGATGATGATGAATGATGATATGCATACAGTAATTGATGCACAGTAACATCATTGTTATTTGTATTAGGTAGTAGTACTTTGCCGAGTTTTGATGATTTTCTTACCAAGACTAATGATAAGAAAATTAGTGACCATCAAACTTTCCTGGGGTTGTGTGCTTAACAGACAAGGACAGAGGCACTGTATTGGCGAGCACTACTTCAAGTGGTTTTGATGGACAGGCTTGGAGGGGACAAATCTGACATAGGGCATGTGGGCCGTTTGTCAGCCAAATGCAACACCTTCACACAGTATGCTACCATGGCCATAGACAAGCTTGGCCTTCCTATTCAGGTACTTACACTTTCACATAAGCTAGTGGAATATAACCTTCCTATTGAGGTATTTACTACACTTTCACATAAGCTAGTGGAATATAACCTTCCTATTCACTGTGGGAGGGTACTGTATATTAGTGTTGGACTGAATATTTGCTTCCACATTCGCATGTGCGAATATTTGCTATGATTTTCAATACAGTATTTGCATTCGTATTCGCATTCGCATTTCCTCTCATAGCTATCTGCGAATATGCGAATATTTTCACAATGAAGATGAGCAGCTCTCTCTGCAGGTGACAACAACCATCGAAATGTACCTCAAAAGAAATGCATTGGCCCTGATGAAGATCCTCTTGCATAGTGGAGGACCCATGCAGAGCTTTATCCTGATCTTTTTCAGTTAGCAAGGTCTCACATTGCTTGTCCACCATCAAATGTTGCCAGTGAACGTCTATTTAGTAGTGCTGGGCTGGTGTATGATGAAAAACGAAGCAGGCTAAGTGCTGAGAGAGGTGAGAAATTACTGTTTTTGAAATATAACTGACCTATCATTAAATTTGACTACTGAAAATCAAGTCACCATGCTCTGTAAATTAGAGTAGCAAACCAGCAATTGTCAATTTTTTTTCCTCTTTCAAAGGGTGAAGGTTGGGGAAGGAGGTTGGTGGGATGCATATAAGAGTGGGTCCTCACCCTGCATCCTGGAAACATAGAAAATTGAATGGATTTAATTTTAACTATTCAATTTTCTATGGCCAAACTCTTGCAACATATTCAAAATTAATTCATACAGTTCATTTATAATGTTCAAGAAATTAAATATTAACACTGAGGACCACATTCACATCATTATTAACTTCCAGTAATTAATTTCATAGAAATTTAATTAACGTTTGTTGGTGATATAAAAAGAATTACCAGTTCTTGAAGGATGGAAAAAGGATTGAAATATTCGCAATTCGCATTCACATTTGCGAATTTTACAACTGAAAATTTGCATTCGCATTCGCAAATATGGAAAATTGATATTCGTTCCATCACTACTGTATATATGAAGCAAAAGGCCAGTAGAGTCTCATGGTCATCATACTTATATCTAAAATTCTTTGCACATTTTTAGTTAAGACCAGAATAGGTTATTCATCATCTCCAGTTTTCAAGAGGCTAATACCCAAACCAAGTTTTGATAGTTTACTATAGTTGCCCATTGGATTGTCAGTAATTATTATATACATACAGTAGTTTGCATAGGGCTCTGTCAGTCATAATCAGTCATAAATATATCTTTAATGAATATTCATGTTTCTTTTTATTATGTATCTGTTATTATTGCTGGTGGTGGTGTTGTGGCTCCAGGCTCTCCTGGATATATCTGTATGATATAGCTGTGCTACTGTACTGTATATGTTGGGTTAATTACCAAAAGCCAACTTTGATTGCTTATATGATTGGTGTCTTGTTCATGACCAGGTTTCAGAGGATGAGCTGAATAATTACCTTGAGCAGTACCAAGATTCCAGGAGAAAGCTTGAGCTTTTCTTCCTCTTGCGTGCTTCTGTAGCTCCTGTCATTGAGGGTCTCATAATCCTTGACCGCCTTGCCTTCCTCAGAGAACAGGTATGTTTTTTGCCACAGTGCTCATATTTAGCCTCATAAGATATATGAAACTGTAGAGTAGGGATACTATTAAGCATGGCTGCATCCAATGGACGTGGACCATCCCTTGAATGAAAACTTTGTAAATCCCATCCAGTTGGAGCACCTTAACCCACTGAACCACTAGCCACCATTTGAATAAATGGTTACCATCCAAGGTCATAAAGTGTTTCCTGGGTTAAAGTAAACCATTTGGCTCGTCTTTCGATGGCTAGTCACCTGAAGATAGCAAGACATTGAGTAAATGGGTGAAGGTCACCCCCACCTACCACAGAAGGGTGTTAATCCTTGAGGACAATGGAGATGGAATACTACTCTTATAATGAGGATGATATGTACTGTAGCAACAAGTATTTGTTTTATAGAGCTCCTTGTTTAAGTTTTTAATGTGACGAAGGAATGTCTGAGGATAATGAGTTTTTTCTGTTTTACAATAACAGTGTCATTCCTGTTTGGGACATTTTGTTGACTCATAGAGCCATGTTATTAGAAGTGGGTGCGTGAAAGTGTCATCAAGCCCCAAATTTGTTATGTCGATGAATGGAACGCCTGTAATTGTTAGATGTCATCAGCTTGCATCCCACATCAGAGTGTAGTCAGCAGCAATGAGGAAACTTTAAATGTGTTGTATTTCATTACTTGCTTGAGAAATTGTCAGACTGTGGGGGCTTATCCAACCTTTATCCTAAGAGATTTTACCTTATTCACATCAGTGTTATGACATTTTTTATATGTTATATATTCCTGTTGTCTCCAGATGATTTTATTCAGTCTTGTAGTTTGAGCTGGATATAACTTTCATCAGTACTTTTACTGACAAGTTCTTCCTAAGTTGGAAAAACAAAACTGCTTGGTTATAAAGAGAAAAAAAATTATTCCACCATCAGTCTGAAGAGGTTAAAATCAGGTCCTACTGTAATTCTTTTACTTTCCAGGATGCTACTATCAGCTCTCACCTGGTACAGCTGTTTGATCCAGTGATATCCCCTCGCTGCCATGCCCTGTTGGCTCTCAGGTCAACTCACTCCTCATAATATCATCCCAGTCTCAAGCCAGCCCACTCACCTTAATACTTTTATGTTTTGGCAAATACTCAGATCATTTTACTACCATAATATTTTATATATAAAGAGAATGATTTATCAATTTTTCTTAATCTGAGTGGACATGTGATCAAAAAAGTATTGATGCAGATTGTGTGTGGAATAGTCCGGTACCATAGTTAATGAATGTTATAGTATGCCTGTTGATTCTTCTCATTGTTGGTAGCAGTTTATTAACTATACGAACAAAAGGATAAACTGGTAACTTTTATGGTAAGATTTTACTTCCTTTATCACCAGCATATACTAAGTCAGTCATTATTATCTAACCGTGGTACTGTAATGTAAATAATACAATTGTTGATTACAGTATAACACTGGAAATGTAAAATACTGCTATAATACAGTGTTTTGTAGCTTTGTTACACCAACCTTCTTGAGACATTATGGGCTGTAGCTACTGAACAGTATAGGAAAATACTGAACCAGTCTTGTGCAATGCTCTGTTGTTCACATGTTTATAACTGTATAGGATAATTTCAGTTGTGTGTATACATACATTATCTGCAAAAGTATATTGGTCATCCATACAGATTTTCTTATTCATCCCTCACATCTCTCATTATCAAGAGCATTCATACTTTGGGAGTTGTACTGAATATGCCAGTCCATAACTTATCTGAATTATTTTTATCTTGTTATATTTTACATTAAAAAAATATCATTGGTGATGCATACTAGTAAATTAAGATGATTTGAATATGTTGAGAGGAGGGAGGAGGATGACTGACTCAGTAGAATCACAGGCATGAGTGTGGAGGTAGGTGGCAGACCAAGACAAATATGAGATGAGGTTGTGTGTGGAAAACACTTGGGTAGGAAATTGAGCAAGGGAATGCATCTAGATCACAACAAAAGGTGAGCTGCTGTCGAATGAGAGAATTTACAGATTCTAGTAAGGTCATTATCTCTTGAAAATAAATTGAAGTGAAGTCACATTAATGCTCAAACAAGGTTGAGTATGTGACACTAGTCAGATTTTTTGTGATTGTAAAATGTACAGGGATAATAGTTTTTTATTTATTATATGAATAGAACTCTCACTACTCATTGCTTCAGGCCACAAGGTCATGATTTTTTACTGCAAAAGGGTGATGATGATGTCCCCAACAGTGACTAACACAACTCAAACTCCCCAGCTGTGACTGCCATACAGTCAGCTAATCAGCAGCTGACATCTAAATCAGCACAGTCCTTTCAGGCAGATGTATGACTCCACCCCTCACCCAGGTACAGTCACAAAAAGTGGGGCTGGCAACCCAGGGAGTAGGACAGTTCTACCTTCACCTTGTAAGGACCTTCATCTGCCTTGCCTTCCCCCACCTCCCCTAACCTGTCCCTTACCTATCTATCTATCTATTGCCAGATGCCTTAATCCCATAAGGGGTGGCCACAAACAAACCACCTCCATGTTGCCCTGTCCCTTGCCATTTCATTGCCCTGCTCCCAGCTCACACCCCCCTCTCTCATATACCTCTCGACTCCATCCCTCCATCTCATCCTTGGCCTCCCTCTTTCTCTCCCCCCCTCCACCTCACTCACATACACTTTCCTTATCAGTCTCTCACTCTCCATCCTCTCCACATAGCCATACCACCTTCATGTGTTTCTCCTAACGCTTTCTGTCACATCCACATCCACACCACAACTTTCCTTCACTTCCTCATTTGTCAGTCTGTCTCTCCATGTGACTCTACATGCTCCTCTCAAATAATTCATTTCCACTGCTCTCACTCTTGACTTCTGTTCCTCCAACAAGGTCTAAGCTTCACTTCCATACATTAGAGTTGGTATCACAATACTGTCATGTAGTAGCTTTTTCACTTTCATACTCACTTCCCTGTTTCTTATCACTGCTTTCAAGGAACCAGCAACCTTTCTTCCCTGCTGCACCCTTTCAAGCACTTCACCCTCTAAACTTCCATCCTTACCACATCACATTACCCAAGTACTTAAATATACTCACATTCTCCATATCCTCCCTATCCAGTCTCACTGTACATTCACTAACTTCACTTCTCTCAAAGACCATCACTTTACAATCCCTAAATTCACCTTTAGTGTCCGTTTCTTACACAATCTCCTAAACTCATCCACCGAGCCGTGCAACTCCCCTTCATCTTCACTTAACAACACAGTATCGTCTACAAACAACAGTACTGGTAGTTTCCAAACACTGCTCTCTTTCACGAGGGCTGCTCCAACATCCACTGCCCTACCTTGTATCTCCTTTTTAACCCCATCCATATACAGATTGAACAAACATGGAGACATGACACATCCTTGTTTCAATCCAACCTTCAAATAGAAAAATGCACTCAGTTCACTATCCACATGCACTGCAGCCTTAGCACCCTCATACTTCACAGCCTGCAACAACTTCCCATCTACCCCATATATTCTTAATACTGTCCACAATCCTTGTACAGTATATCCACCTTGTCATATACTTTCTCCAAATCCATGAAGGCTGCATGCAACTTCTTTTCCTTCTCTAGAAACTTTTCCACTAAAGAACTAAAAATGAATATCTGATTTACACAACCTCTTCCCTTCCTAAAACCTCCCTGTTCTTCTCCAACTAATTCCTCTGTTATTTCCCTAACTCTGTCCATAAGTATCCTACCATATACTTTTCCTATTACACCAAGAAGGCAAATGCCCCTATGATTACCACACACTTCTTTTTCCTCTTTTCCTTTGTACAGGGGAATAATTATACCTGACTTCCAATCCTCCAGGACTCTACCTTCCTCCCAGGCCAATCTGCACATCTTCCATGTTCATTCTATTACTATCTCTCCCCCATGCTTCAGCATTTCACCACACACTCCATCAATTCCTGGGGCTTTCCCCATTTCAACTTTTTTCATTGCTTGCACAACTTCCATCGTGCTGATTTCTTCCTCTCTTCTCACATCCTTCCTTCTCCTTGCCTTTCCCCAGCCACTTATACTTGCATTACTGTCATTCTCAATGTTCAACAATTCCTTAAAGTGTTCTCTCCATCTGCTCACTTTTTCTCCCTTCTCCACACGTAATCTACCATTTTCATCTTTCACTCCCCAACTAACTTCTTTGGCACCCAGTTTAACTCTCTTTACCTCTTTCCAGAATATTTTCCTACATTCCCTCCACTTTACACTCAAATTCCTTCCAAATTCCTCATCCACTCTCTTCTTACTCTCTCACTAATCTTTTTACCTCTCTCTTCCTCTCTACATATAAATCTTTCTTCCATTTCTCAACTTCTTTGACGCCCCTGTTTCTCATCCATTCACTATATGCTTTCTTCTTTTGTGCCACAGCGTCTCTCACCACTTCAATCCACTATGCAGTTCTCTGCACCCCCTTTCGTCTTCTCTTCGCCCAACACGCCACCTCACATGCTGCACAGATTTCTTCTGTGAATATCATGCACACACCTTCCATATCCCCCATCTGCTCCACTCTACATTTACCCAATCGCTCCTCCACTTCCCTCTTATATTCTGCCTTTTTTCCATCCTCTTGGAACTTTTCCACCCTAAGGGATGATGAGATCCACATGAAGATAAGAAATATGTAAATACTAAACAGTCTCGGAATTCGTAGCATCATCTGCTGGAAAATTCCTTGGACAGTATAAGGCGTCAATGGAATATAAAAATCTGTTGACGCAAATTGGGTGCTTGAGTAACAGTGAGTTAAATTGGGTATTTTTAGAACCATCGTTGAAATTGTTTATGAAAATGTAGTTGCATGATGTTGTAGGTGAGTTTACTATGTACCGCTATTGTTTGTATATTACAAGGGAATTTTGACATAATCTTTTTGGCTTCAGAGTCCATCAAACTCAGTTGCTATCAGAGTTATTCAACGCATTTTAACACGATGATATTTTCTCAGAATGGCTGCCACTTTGCCAATTAATCGCCACTTATCTGACTGTCAGAAGCAGTGTTGACAAAACAGTGGTCATATGACGGGCTTCAGTGTGTCGTGCAATGGTGTTTCCTCATGCTTTGTAAGTAAAAGACCCTTGCCTTTTGTGCGTGACAGTAAGCGAGGACAGGACGCCAAAGTAAGACTGACTGGTATTTTATCATACGGAGAATGGTACTTGGTACTTGCATAATACTACTGTTTAGTGTTTTGGCTTTAGAGGTCAGTATTACCCATTATATCTGATTGATTGATAGTGAGAAGTTAGAGCACTGCAGCAATTATTGAACTGTAAATTTTGTTTTGGTTAATGAGCTGCCTTACATAAAGATTTTAAACTTTGCTTTTAAACACTTCTCTCATCCATCGTATCAGGTTCACTTCTGGTTAGGCCGTGATAGGTAAAGTTAGTTTATTAGACTTACCAATGAAATCCACAGGTCTGCTATTGATCTTTATAGATCCCATTGCCCACCTCCATTTCCAGCTGTACCATGTATTTATTATACTGTACCTTTCCTTAAAAATATTAATTGAGGGAGCTCTCACTACATTCTCTGGGAGTCTGCCCCAGTGATTGATTACTCTGTGAGCAAATGTGTTTCTAGTTTGTGATTTATTGAATCACTTTTTGTACAGCTATTTTGATATCCCTCTCACATTGGTGTCTGTCCTTTGAAAGAAGTCTAAATGATTTATGTTCTCATGTTCCTCCAGTATCTTATAGACTTCAGTCATGTCTCCTCGTTTTCCATGGTGCTCCAATTTTGGGACGTTGAGAGTTTTAAGACATTGTTCATAGGTAAGGTGTCTGAGATGTGGGATTGTCCAAGTGGCTCTTCATTGAACTTTTACAATTTTGTTTATGTTTCCTCTTTGTTGGGGAGACCATACTTGAATGACATACTCCAGGTGGGGTCTAATATACCGTATGCCCTGTAGATAGTGGTGAAGCCCTCATTCGTCCAATACCGTAACATGAATGTTCTCTTCATAAGTCCAAGGATACTGTTTGCCTTACACACGATCCTGTATATGTGTATGTCTGATTTTAAGTTATTGCTAAATTGTACCCCCAGGTCTTTTTCTGATGTAGACTTCGATATATTAACCTCTCTGATGTCATAGGTGTGCCGTGGATTGTTCCTTCCCATATGCATAACTTTGCATTTAATGATCTAGAAAGCCATTATGCATATAGGCAACATACAAGAGCCACTTTTGGGTTAGAAAGAGTGGTGACAGTTAAGGTGTGTGACTTTTAGGAAGACTGCTGGACATGGGCAACAGCGTGTGAAGTTTGTACCCAAAGTCAGGCACGTTAAGAAGAAAATTTTAAAAAATAGGTTACCAGTCTCGCCACTTTTATTTTTTTTCAACATACAGGAAAAACACGGATAATATTTTATACTCCATTCCATGGAGGTTCCTTATGACATGTATGAAACTTCTTGTTGACATACATGCTTTAAAAGTTATTTTATTTTTTATTTACAGAAATGGTGATTGGATAAGTGAAGAAAAATGGATGATGAAGCACCAAAGATTCAGTTCTTCCCCATCATTAATGGGCTGCAGAAGATGGCCTTGTATGAAACCAAGGCTGTGAGTTAAAGAACCTTATAACTACTCTTGTCTTGTTCAAGTATTTTTGGATGAAAATTAGTTCCATCAATTTCAAGTAAAAGTAGTACTGTTTTTGCTTTAATACACACTTGTGGCCAAGGTACTATATGTAACATTGGTGTTTGGAGTGCATATTTCCTCAAAGTTATTCGTATACACAAGTTAGCAGTACAGTACAGTACAGTATTACTTCACTGTTCATTTAATATTGTGTAGTAGATACATGGGATGGCTCTGCAGGGGTGTTTGTTTGCCTGCAATTGATGGATCTGCTCAGCCAGGCCAGTTGGGGTTATTCAACAGCAACAAGATGCATTTGCATTAGGTGTACTGTAGTGGTTGCTAAGAAACTACCATACAGTGCAATACCATACAGTCATATGTTCTGATAAGTAAATTACAAGAGTCTGGTCAGTTTCAAATAGAACTGTACCATCTTGTTAAAATCTTTATTATATATAGCCTTCTCAATTTTACAGAGACTCTACTTAATTGGCTCCAACAACACTCAGACGAAGTTTCGAGTGCTAAAAATTGACCGTACGGAACCATACTCACTCCAGATCACGGATGACAAGGTAACTAACTACACTTACAATATTTTTTTCTCACAGTCTTGATGGGAGTAGCTGTTGATTAGAGATTATCATCATTATCATCATTGCCATCGTAACTTTATTTTCCCATAAAGTACAGTAACTCCCCATCAAACATCCACAAGATTAACAAACTCATGGTTAATGAGTATCTGTTTAAGATCAGATTTCAACATCCTGTACACATTATACTTTATCATTAGTGCACTAGAGGAACCAAAAACAGAATACGGTACTGTATCAGTGTCATTGTGTGTGTGTGTGTGTGTGTGTGTGTGTGTGTGTGTGTGAGGAAGGATGACATGAACCAGAGTTTTTTCTGTCAACTCTCTCAGCTCGCTGCCTTTTTCTTTGTAATTTGACTATTATGTAGAAGGCAGAGGATCGTGTATGACGTAGAGGTTTTAAAAACAGGAATTCAGTCATCTTCAGGATAATTGAGTGGTATGATGTATTAAAAGTGTTGTGGATTATCTTGCTTGTGCAAGGATGGCAGTAAGTGTATAATGTATAGTGGTAGGTGGTGGCGACCATCATCCACTCACTTGATGTAGTCCTGCCTACTTCTTCCTTAGCCTTTATCATTCTCTTTCTGAGCCTGCCCTCCTCTCTTCCTATTTCTCCCATCTTTCCTGTCACTTCTTATTGCTTTTCTTTCCTTTACAGGTGGCTTTACATTGAGTGACAAGCCAAATGGTTTCCTGTAAACCAAGAAACCATTTACAACGCTGGGTGGTAACCATATAACCAAACCATACGTGCTCCCTACGTGTCAACAAGTGGGTTGGTGGAGGGTTAGTGCCCCTCCCTGTAAAACAAATAACTCAGAGTCAAATGGCCACCCCTTGCGGGATTGTGGCGTCTGGCAATAGGTAGATAGATAGACAATACAGATATTTAATTGTAGTGAAGTGCCCAGGTCTGAGTAGAGTATTTTCTGTGTCAGTGGGTACAGGTTATCTACAAAAGTATCCCCTCTTGAGCCTCTTAAAACTACTCCCTGCAGTATACATGCAGAACAACGTGTTCCACAAGGTATATGAGAGTATTCATGAGGTTATTCTTTGACTAAATACAGTACCATATAAGTAAAGAGTTTAAATCAACATGGATCCAATTTTCAGTTGTCAGAGTGATATTTGCTGTTGACCATATGAGTGAAAATAATATCCTCAATAATTCACCCTGTAGGTCATCAGTAATGTATTGCTTTTTTTGCAGGTTGAGTACAGCCAACGTCAGATTAAGGAACTGCTATCCATGATTAATGAGGGTAACCGAGCCCAGTCAGGCCAGCGCCAACAGACAGGCTTGTCTCGCACAGTGTCGGCATTTGGCATTGTGGGGTTCGTGCGCTTCCTGGAGGGATACTACATCATCCTGGTTACCAAGCGGCGTAAAGTGGCAGTTCTTGGCCTCCACACCATTTATAAGGTTGGTCTAAGTAACTGTAATGTAAAGTAAAAATAACAGAATAGCTGGATGTGGCCCAGGGATTCTCTAGCTGTGAACCCGGTGATGAATTGCAGATTAAAGTTACCATTTTTCTGCAGTCCACTGTTTTCCTATTGGGGGAATGGGGAGAAAGTTAAGGGATGTTTACTTAACTAGGTAGCTCTTTTACTTGGCCATATCCAGTGCCACTGCTGGATGGCACTTTTCTCCAGTACCAGTTGAATGGTAAGGTAGCAACAATGTGCTGAAACCACATACATGGATCCCCCTCTGCATTCTGAAAAACAGTGCTCATGGTTCAGCCTTTTATGCCAGATGGCTGCGTTCCAACTTTCATGATCTGTAGCATTTTGGTTTCAAGTCCCCAGACCATGTGATCCCTTCTCAAGATTTCATCCTGTCTTCTGTTCGGGGTTTCATCAGTAGAGACCAAAGCTTTAGAATGGTGATAATGTTGATTAAAATGATGATCCCTCCATCCATCCATCCATCATCCAATCCTATGTCACCCCATGAGGAGTGTAGGAATAATGGAGTATTATGAACTTGAAGTTTATGGAATTGGTGCTATAAGTTTAGGGTTTTATTAGCAAAGGTAATGAATTATCAGCATATTCAGAGAAATAATGTATGTCCATATTGTATGCATTTATAATACAGTACAACATTATTATTTAAATTTTATTTGCTTTATTTATTTACTTTTTTTGTACCGTCAGGTGGAGGACACAACTATGATATACATCCCACATGACTCTGTTCGGAAGGCAAGTGATGATGAGGCAAAGTATGTTCGCCTCTTCCAGAATATTGACCTCTCCTCCAACTTCTACTTCAGGTATAGAAAAAGGAATGGCACTTTGGAGTGGGAAAAGGAAGTGGTCAAAGGGGAGTGGGAGAGGGGTTAGAAGACAACTGATAATGGTATAGAACTGTAAGAGTCAATCCCATGTCACCTCTTCTAGGTATAGGGGCTTATGGCCTGTTAGCTGTTGATCTTTTGAGAAACGAGACCAGAGATAAATGGACAGGAAGCAGATTAGCAAGGATGAGAATGCAAATAAGGTTGTAGGCTACATAGGTGAAGAAGCATAATTTGTATGATACATTCTTGTAAGGAGGAATTGTGCTGTATATGATAAGATTTCTCTGTCATATATTAATATGCACAGGCATTTCTCACTTAAACCCCAGGATATATGTTGCAAAAATTTTAATTGGATCATCATATTGTAGATGATTTATTTCCCTGTTTGCTAGTTTTTATTGGCTTTAAACTTGTGATGAAAAATCCTATACTGTTTGTCTGTCTATATTTGCACAGTATATTGCCAGATACTGCATCTAGGGACCTCAGCTAAAGGAGATCTAGGCATTTCCATCCCCACTCACGAATAACCTGTCTGGTGTTGGGACTTGTCAGGGTGTTTTAGAGAGAAGGTTGAGCTGTTCCTTGTACTGTAATATTGGCTCTTTGGCTGCTGTGAAAGGGGAACACTGTTAGATAAAGTCAGCATATAGTTTATGTTAAACACAGGCATTCATTGTTGTGTTTCACAATACAACAACTCTTTCCATGTGATTAGTGTAATACTGTAAATTGGGGGAAACTGGCAGATGATCTTTATGTCAATAAAAATGCATTATACAAATTTGTTTAATTTACTGTAGCATTAATTTCAAAAGTGAAAGTAATTAAGATCAGCCTGTGCAGTAGCAAGGACTTATTGTAATGTTTGTGTTTACAGCTACAGCTATGACTTAACCCACAGCCTCCAATACAACATGGAACCACCCCAAGACATCCCGCTTGAGTTTCTGGCTCGTTTCAAAGCATCGACATCTTACAGTAAGAGTTTTTTCTTCCTCCTCGTTATGTATGACATTTTCATCTGTTGTTTGTGGGAAATAAAGTTATGAGATATATGATTTATCTTTTGAAATCTGAAGCTAATGTCACATTTTGTTTTATCAAGTACTGACATTTCATTTCAGGTAAGTGATGGTCAGGTGGTTAGAAAAATTATTTGTTTGAAAGGATATAAGCTCAGTCACAAGGTGGAGTAGGGAACAGTTTGATATTTGAAGTTTAAAGCACTGCTATCTTCACAACACCCACCATTATGCCATTTAATGTTCATGCTAATGCCATTATATCATTTCCGAATGACATAACCCTAGCTTCCATTTAGTAAGAATGGTAGATATTAATGCTAAAGTGGTGACAAGTGAAGATATATGACAGTTAGGAGGGCTGCTGGGCCTTAGAGAATAGGTTGTTAAATGTGATAAGGGCCTTAGAAAATAGGTTGTCAAGTGTGATACAAAGGGTAAAAGGGAAGAGAGAGATGGAGAGAGACTAATGTAGGTAGTTTGGCAGAAAGATGAGCAATGTTTGTATTGTAAATGGAGCTAGTTTCTGCCATACAAGTACAGTATCATTCCCATCTCCTGATATCCTCTCAAGTGATCAACAATCTCTTTTACCTGCCCTTTGACTGGCACTGACACTGGATTCTAGCTTGGATTTAACCCCCTTCAATTATATGATGTGTCCTGTGTTGTATTCTTGCTACCACCAAATAATTAATGTTATTTACAGTTGAAGAGCAACTTTTTGAGCTTGATGGGTTAGATATAGCATTGCATAACTCCTTCATAACTAGAGGAAAATTATCTGGAGAAGGCTGAAATGAACCAGTAAAAGATGTTACTGGATTCATAGGGTTAATTCTTTGACTGTGGCATTTTCCTTCAGCTACATAAAATCATTGAGTGTTATTCTGAATGGAATACGTACATGAGTCAGTGGCACTGAAATGGATAACCAAGGTAGTTTTAAACTCTAAATGGCAATACTTCCCTCAGCTAAATGAAATTGATTGTTGCCTGAATATAATACTGTATTGAGATCAACCATGGCAGCCTAAGGGTTGAAATATTAATGTGCATGCCTATTGTATTGTCTACAGGGGATGAAGTGGAGAGAGCAGAGAATTTCCTTAATCTGTCAGTCAACTCAAAGGATTCAGGGGAGGGTGGAAACAAGAAGCCTCGGTGAGTTGATTACTTGGTGCTCACTTTCAGGTGCATTAGCTATTATTTATTTATTTATTTATTTTTTTTTTATGGTGATGGATGGATTGTATAAAACATTTTTATTTTCCAAAACCCATTCAGTCACGTGACATTTTAAGTTTTACTCTTGCTTCCTTTTGATGATTTTATTCAGATTAGAGAGAGAAATCAGATTGTGAAGGGACAGTAGCATCTTGTAGAGGTGGCCAGGTTGGGACAGGTTACCCCATTGAGTACCCTAAGTTCCTAAGGAAATACCTTCAGCCCCTCTGAAGAGTTCTCCTTGGGCCACACTGTAAGTGAGCTTGGCTGCCCCATTTTAAAAATCCCAGCCATGGTACTGTGTAAGAGTTAATGGAGATTCTTCCATCCCCACCATTAGGAATGGTTTTCCTGAACCCAGTCAATACAAATAATTTTGCCAAAGTTAAAAGATTGTCTGGAATTAAGAAGAAGCCAATACTGTATAAAAATAATGTACCCAGATTACAGAAATCAAGTCTGACTTAATAACTGATTAAAGCTCTGCAAACTCTCCACTAATTTAGTTGATATAGTGGATTCTGTATTGATGGCCACATTAGTGTCACCATCACTCCAGGTCATATGTTAGTTTTAGCAGGGTTTAGTGACAGACTAGGTCTTTAGTTTCCTTGTCTAACAGTTTATACTGTGTTGATGCTGCTGTTTGTTCTGACCCCAGGCACATCTAAATTAAAACCTAGTGGACTGTAGAATGACATTGCCCTTCTGCACTCCACCATCCTCCTTTTGAAGGATAAGGAGGGAGCTGAGGGACATTTGTTAACCAGAAACAAAGCCTCCTGGTTATGTCATTGCCACCATGTAAAGGCATTCTGCTCCAGCACGATTGTATTAGTAAAGTCAACAGTTAAACAGCTGCATTTATGTAGGTGTATTACAAGGCATATTCAAGTCCATTGTTTCACTTATCATATTTGTGCAAGAAAAGGTTTTCTAAATACAGTGAAAGCTCGATTATCCAGGCTCGGATTATCCAGCCTTCGGTATATCCGGGCCATGATTGAATGGTTCAGTGGTACGGTAATACGTAGAATTATTCGTACGATAGCTCCGGTTTAAACACGAAGCATCCAGTTGCTAGTGAGCGAGGCACGGGTAAACGAGCGTGAGTCTGTCCCCCCACCCACACCTGCTCACAACTCGATCACATGGATGGCAAGGTGGAGTTTTGTTAGGCGACTGATAACCTAACCTAGCCTAACATTGCTTAACTACCTAATAATTTAACCTATCCTAACCTGGGCTCCAGTTGGAGAATTGGGAAACGAAATTCACATCTAATTGAAATCCACTTCTTATTATGCTGTATAAGTTTCTTCTATTATGCCGGAAACAGTCATAGGTACGGCCTAAAGAACGTGATGATGATAAAGGAGGAAATCTTTCAGCAAGAGAAGGTAATTATTACCAAATTCAAAGTAGAATAATATAGAAAACAAACTAGAGGAATATGAATTGAACTGGTAAAGTCTTTAGGCTGTATGCTTAGACGAAAATTTATGGGTTTCACAATTTTAGGGGACGAAATGGAACAGAAATGTTTACTAATCAGAAAAAATTACTCTACCATCTCACGTGTTCTCTTAAGTCAGCATTGAGTTTCACATTCTTCGTTAGATATTCCGCTTCCCATTTCAGACTGGCAGAGCATATAATTATTTCTGTCTCTTTTAGTTAAGTGTACATTATGTCCATTCTTTTGTTCATTCTTAAGTGTGTGTGTGTGAAAAAGAGAGTATTGATGCAAATAATAATGTGTTCCATTAACCCCTTCATAGTTGTCAGCCTCGAACGATGCTTTACTGTACCGGTGTCAGTGACGGTGAGTTAAAAGCTATAAAAAAAACTGCGAGCAATTATGGGAAGGGATCGAAGGTCACTGATATGTTTACACGACCCTACTCTACTGTCACAAGCAGCCAGGCGGTCAATTCCTCTCAGATGTCTTCGCCGATATGTTTAAATGCTAATGTAACATGCCCCTTAATTTTGAGTAAGTTTCTTCCATTATGCCGAAAACAATAGTAGATAAGGCGTAAGGAACATTGTGATAATAAGAGAGGAAATCTTCTTCAAGAGAAAGGTAATTTACCACCCTCAAAATAGGCAGAAAAATACAGAAAACAAACTAGAGGAATATGAATTGACTTGGCAAGGTCATTAGGCTGTATGCTTACACGAAAATTTATAGGTTTCACAATTTTAGGGGACAAAATGGAGCAAAAATGTTTACTAGTCAGAAGAAAAAAAAAACTTTCGTCTCAGGACTCACGAACGCGACTGTACAGCTTCAGGAACGTGGCAATAATAACAGAGAGGAAATTTTTCAGAAAGATAAAGAAATTTACCAAACTGAAACTAGAAAAATACAGAAACAAGCAGGATGCATATGCAAAGATTTGGTAAGGTCTTTTTGCTATGTTAAGTGTACATTTTGCGGTAAATAAATCAGTCTAAGTAGTACTTGTTTTTTGTTTCCGCCAGATTAATCGTGATTTCCGACTATTCAGTCACACCTTCGCACCATATAGCCCGGATAATCGGGCAATCTCTGTACCTTGAACTGATTGCTCTTTAGTAAGGTAAACAGTTCATGTATTTTTTTATGAATTTTGGGTAGAAAGTAAAACAGATCCCCATAAAAGAAAAAAGTGTTTGTGCAGTAACAGAATATGAGTACATTTTTCATTATGCTCAGTTGCTTATGTCACTACCCAGTAAGTGCACTTAACATACAAGCATGTTACAGATGTATCTATATTTTAATATTTCCCATTAGATCCCATGCAGTGAAAGATCAAAAGGATGAAAAACCAGAGCAAGAGAATGCAAAAGATGACTCATCTACTGCAGAACATGGTATCAACAATCAGTCGAAGTTGTCCAGTAAGCCAGAGTCTTTGCCAAGAGCAAAGATGCAAAGCACTGTCTGCTATGGTACAAGAAACAAACCATACAGCAAGTATGTGTGGAACTCCTATCTTCTGAAGCCTGTGGAAGAGAGTCTTCACCCAGCCTGGATCTTGCCCATTACACATGGATTTGTTTCCCAGGTATGGAAATAGAGAATAATGTTTTGATATTAACTTAATGATCATTGTCTTCATCATGTTAACCCTTTGTTTCACTACACTTTAATCCCTGCTTTTAAGACCCCCCAAATATAGTTGAACCACATGCTGTCAGGACCATGCTCCTATGTGACCAGTTCCCGCTCACCCTAAATTTTTTTGCTCTGTAGATATAAACCTGTTTGCACTTACCATCCACTCACTCAATATAGTGCTGCTCTTAGGTTCCTGCCCTTTCCTCTTCCATCTGTCTATGGGTGATTCTACATTGAGTGACAAGCCAAATGGTTTCCTGTGCACCAGGAAACCGTTTACTACACTGGATGGTAACCAATTATGGCACCTGGTGGTTTATTGGGTAATTAAGGTGTTCCATTCAGATTGAGCCTGTGCAGGTTTATATCCAAGGGGTGGTTGGGGTTTATTGCTCACGTAATGTCACTCAGGGATGAGTGAGGCTGGTCACTCTCATTTTAAATGTCAGGACCAACTTGCCTAGCCCCGGGCTCCTACGCTTCTCATGGGGCAACGCAGGATTAGATGATGAATGAATGATTAAGTGCTGTAATTCACATATCACATAGAAAGATGAATAAAAGGAAGGTGGTGTTACATTTCTCAGAAAGACGGAAGAGAAGGATGTACACGCATACAAATGAATTTGAAAGAACATATCCATTATGTTGAAAATACCTCTGCGATTCCCCTTGCATGAAGTACAGTATATACTTCAGCTGATATTTTTGCATCATTTCTTTCACGTAGCTCCATTCTTTCTCTTCCTTGCTGTTTTGGTCCAGAGTAACATATTACCACAAATCCCCAGGCTTCCATATCCTGGTTGCCTTAATCAAGAACAACATATATCATTTAACTCCACCCTTTCTCTTTGTGATTGTCTCGATCCAGAATAACATCTCGGTGTATGGGCGATCTTTCTTCCTGACGCTGATTGCACGGCGGTCCTGTCGCTATGCTGGCACCAGGTTTCTAAAGCGTGGGGCAAACTTTGAGGTAAGTGGAATTTGTTTATGGTAATATGGGGTTGGCTATTAATGTTTATATTTTTAGTTTTATTGTTGTACCACTAATTCTGCTTGCTTGTCAGTATGTTTTCAGTTATTTTGTTCCTTGTTATTTTTTAAAACATGGCATATGATTACAAATCAGTAGAAAAACTGTGGAGTACTTGCATTAGTTTAGAGTTTGTCTTTATTAAGTTCATCAGCATCATCCGAACCTCCTTTCTGTCCTCAGACATTGTTTGTATGATCAGAGATACATTTTGCCTTCTTTAACTTTTTCATCATCTGGTACTGTAAAATTTCATGTATTATTTTGATGTTTATTCCTGCCCAACAGTTTTGTCATACATTAGATCATAGAATGCATGGTATGCTCCACTGTACTGTATGTACAGTGTTTTGTAATAGGTTTGTTACCGAAGCAGTTATTGGATGGCTGGAATAAATATCGTGGTATAAGACTGATACCAGATGGTACCAAGTCTTTTATTAGTTTTTTTGGTGACTTTTGCATTATTCATTTAGAAGCAGAAAATAAGCTTTATAATAACTTGTGATATTCTTGTTTCAGGGTGATGTAGCAAATGAGGTGGAGACAGAACAGATTGTATATGATGCTCATGTGTCATCTCTCCATCTTGGCAGGTTCACATCATTTGTCCAGGTTAGTGGCCTTAAAATTAGTAAAGCTAATACTGTAATCAGATGGTATTATAATCAGATAGTACTAGATGTTTCATTGGAGAGGATCTGAAATAAGTATGAGGTTGTCTAGTAATCATTTTGTGATTTGTTACTTTGTCTGTACTCTTTTCTCTTAAACTTGGCCTAAAATTCCCATTTCTTCATCTTAAACGCTGAGTTGTAATGAGATAATCACTGGAATATGATGATAGTCATAAAGAACTATTTGAGAAGGCTGGAGAGCTTCAGCACTGTTTTCTTTGACTTCAAAGTTTTATGATATAAGCTGCACAAGGACAGAAATCTGGGACAACTTAAGGTGAGAGGAGTATAGCATTTGTGAAGATTAATAATCACAGCACCCTAGGTGGGGAAGTGTTGTTCCTGTTGCACTATAGACCTGAGAGGTACCGTAGAGAACGTTCATACTTAAGGGAACTGTGTACAAGTGGTGGCATAAATAGAATAATATTTACGTACCTTTTTAACTGTCCAATTTCCCTTACATTTTCTTCTCTTGGCCTTTATTTTTATTTTATTTTATATTTTTTTAAATATATAAACTAGATCAGTATTTTCAGTGTTTTAGGATATTGACATACAGGCAGTACAGTACTCTTTTGCTTTACCCAACCACTGGATCCTCTGTAAGATCCTGAGCCTCATCAGCTTTCACAGTTTGCTTTCTCACGCACTCATTTGCCATATCTACCCATCTTTTTGGCCTACAATACCTCCTCTCACCTTCAAGTTCACTTTCATGTACACTTTTCACAACTAAGATATCTACACTCATTCTTTCTATATGACATTCCATCTGAGCACAGTTTCTTTTTCCCATTTATTAGTAGATTTCCTTCTGCAGTTCCTTAGTGCAGTATGTAGGTTTCAGAGTACAGATGTCATATTTTCTTAAACTCTATAACATTAAGAAATTTAGGATACAAAGTAGGTATTGAATTCAGCCATATTTCTCTCCTGTATCCTAATCTAAATAAAATGAATAATTCAGTGCATCTTTACTGCAGTATGTAGCTAATTCTTATGTGTGATTATGATACTGATCCAAATTTTTTCCAGATCCGTGGCTCCATCCCTTCTCACTGGTCACAGGATGTAAGCAAGATGGTACCCAAACCTCCCATCACCTTTGACCTTATGGATCCTTATGCAGAAACTGCTGGTTAGTGTTGACATTTTCTTCACTTATTGTTCATTAATGTTGGAGTAAATTGGTAAGCAGTTCCTTGCTCTAGAAATTTTAATCAGTCTGTGTCCATCACATCTCAGTGCCGGTAACTAATTCCCAGAGGTGATCATAAAAGCAGTATAGTTGATTTTCCTGCATTGTGTACTGCCTTTACATATTATTCTGTAATGCAGTATTATGGCAGATAGAAAGCTGAAAAAGGCATAACATGTTATTTAAATGTGTAATGCATACTGCCAACATGCAAAATGCTTCACTTCTTGTATTGTTGGCTGTTGTGCTAAACAGTCTCTCAAAAAATTCAGTAGCTAATGATCTGTAAAGCTTAATATGGAATCTGTAGCTTTGTTCTTACAGTGGTATAGACTTTGTCTTGCAGTTCCTATGATAGCACACTTGTACCTCACTTTGGTCAGGCTGAGAGATTGGATGTGTTGTGGAATGACTGTCACAATTTATAGATTAAGATTGTATTCTTGGTAGTGGCCATAATTATTGTTTTGCTATCACAATAGTTCATTGTAGCAGCTGTGGCTCAGTGGGTTAGAGTGCTCCGCTCTGACTGGTGGGTCGGAGGATCAAATCTACCCGAGGGTCATTGATAGACATCAGGAAGGGCATCCGGTCATAAAATGCTACATGCTTCAATCCAAAACACCTCTGCCTAGGGGCAACGCCTTAGACCTTCGGGGATACCAGGCGTAAAACCACAATTTTATCACAATGGTGTCATTAGACTGATGTGATTATTCTGAAAAGCAAACTAAGTTGGATCAGTATGTCTTGTGCTGTTTTAAGCATTATATGAGAAAATTTACCCAACAGCATTTCTTGATTATGTGGGCAGTACCTTATTGTTAACCACCTCTTGCAGGCAAACACTTTAATGAATTACTGTGTCGATTTGGATCACCCATTGTGGTACTGAACCTTGTGAAGCGGCGAGAGCAGCGGCCCCACGAATCCATTCTCAGCACGGAGTATTCTCACTTGGTGAATCAGCTCAACCTCACCCTGCCACCACAGCATCGTATTCAGTACCTACCCTTCGATATGGCGAGGGTCAACAAGCAGTAAGTTTTGTCTGTTGCACCATTGTTCTCACACTTGTATTCTGGTACTTTTTCTTTTCGTGTTTACTTAAAGGTAATAATGATTGATGTTTGTGGTGATGGTGAAGGTGGTGATGATGATGGACGTATGTACTTGTTGGAGGTAGTTGGTATAGGTATGTGGTAAGTCCACAGTCCACCACTTGCCCTAAAACAGACTTATGCCTCCTTTGTCACAGGAAGGGGGAAATTGTCTTTCAAACATCTTGTCTTATCTCCTGTTATATTTTGCAGGAGATCTTTGAATCTTTTACATAACCCCATCTCATATGAGTGGGAGATTGAGGAAAGAGAGTGGTTACATGCATGATGTAATTATGTGCATGTGTAACAGAGTGGAGCCAGGGATATGATCATTGTTTTCCTTTTTGCTATTGCCCCATAATGAAGAGGTGAATGAAAACAGTATCTGATCATTACAATTTGGAAAGTCTCTCCTAAGCAAAGTAAACTCTCTGAAGGTTTCAAAAATAAAAGATAAAATGCAACATCAGATTGAAGTTGTTAAGGGTATGGTAATTATGGTTATTTTTTATGTAGCATTTGGTTTTATTAGCCCTGGAAGTGATCATCATGTGCAATTCCTCAGTTCCTCCATGGAACCCTTGAATAGGGGTTAGCTCTGTCAAAACTCTTTCAAAACTACTATGGTAGCCTATGTCATTGTGTGTTCATATTTTACTCGCCCATCTTCCATATCTTTCTTATTTTGATGGCATTCCACTCTACATGACTTATGATTGTCATTTTGTCATGTACTGCCGATGAACTTTAAAAATTTTCATGCAAGAATGGAATTTTGATTCTTTGTATAAAAACATAATATTAATCCACAGTAGCTACATTATTATATAATATTTATAAAAGTGATGCTACATTATTATATAATATTTATAAAAGTGATAATGATGGTAGCTAATGAAAGCATATAAGTGCATTTCATAAAATAAAATTTATACATTTTTTTCTGGCATCACTCATAGGAAGGATGAAAATGTGATGACCAGACTGTCTGAGATTGCATATCGAGCTGTAAAAAAGACAGGTATCTTCCAAAGTTCAGCACCATACTACTGCCATCACCTTAATGCCAACACTCACTATCGACAAATGGAACGCACCAGCACACAAGGACACCATGATTTTGGATCTCGTAGGTAAGGTAGAGGAAGAAACAAATACAAGTATCACTGTTTAATATTAGTAGCTGTAAACATATTTTTTCCTAGTCAAAAACTCACTATTCCTCCAAAGGGAAGGAGGGCAGATAATGCAGAATTTAACATTTTGTTTTTGTGGCACACAAAAATTTTTTGTTGTAACTGTAAAAAGCTCTGAATCAATATACCTTAGTATATGGCAGATTTACTTTATACCCCAGTGTTTTGACAAAGATCATTGGTGTAAATACTGAGTACAAGTACCCTGTGATTTGCATGTTTTAGTTGCTTGCTAAAGTGCATGTGGACAGTGAGACAAAGTCAAGCATTTCAACATTGTAATGACAGGTGAATAGGTGTTAGCTTCATTTAGCCCCGTAAAGCCAGTGCGATCTTTATTTTATGCTTGCGTTCTCCAGATGACCTTGTTCAGCTTTGGAAAGATGCTTCAGATGTGAAGAATTAGATATTGTCTGCATTAACCCATTCATTACTGTGGTGCCCTCATGAACTGAATAGAATATTATGGAAACAGCAGGAATAAAAAGGAAAAATATATCATCTGATTGATATGGTTAACTGGATAATATTGAAAACTTCTAATTTTCCTATTTTCCTTTTCCCCATCATAAGCTCTGCTCATTCTGATATCAGTGTAAGTTAAGATGCATTGAAATTTTTCTGACAGTTAGTGTACAGGTATTTGGTTCAGAGCTTATATCATTTTTTTGCATTTCACAGTACACTAGATAATTATGTCTACTAGTATCTTAACCCTTCACTCCATTGAATTGCTGTATTTCATTTTATTCTTGCTTCATGCAAATGACTTTATTCTGTATAAGGGAGACATTTTGAGCTTAAGAGGTTAGGTATTGACTTTATTATTAATCACTGCAAGGTGTCTTCCCTAAGGTAAATAGAATAATCTAGTGCTACGGTAACAAGAATAAAACAGGAAATGTGTCATCAGATTGAAAAGTGTTAATTTTTGCCTGTTGCAGAAATTCAGTCTTGGGTCAGCGCAGGGGCCGAAAGCAGACTGGAGTAGTACGAGTGAACTGTGTGGACTGCCTCGATCGTACTAACACTGCTCAGTTCTGTCTTGGCAAATGTGCCCTTGCATTCCAGGTCAGTTCCAAGTTTGTGTTAGTTTGTGTCATGCTGTTGCAGTACTGTGACCTGTTCTAATAGAAAAAATATACCCACATCTGGAAAAAAAAAAAAAAAAAATGGGAGATACACAGTCTTTTGACCCAATTTGGACTTTCAGCATGTGAGAAGATCCATATTGGGCCAGACTGGTATACTTCCCCAATAAGCTATTTTTCCTTCCGTCCTGCAACCACAGTTATATGCTTTGGGTGTATTGGAGCGTCCTGGTCTTGAGTTTGACAGTGACTGTGTAAGGATGCTGGAGGAAATGTACGAGGACCATGGTGACACCCTGGCCCTACAGTACGGAGGCTCTCAGCTGGTTCACCGTATCCGTACTTACCGTCGCACTGCACCATGGACCAGCCAGGGCAACGATATCATGCAGACACTTTCTAGATACTACAGCAACACTTTTTCAGGTAGGCAGAGTAAAGTAAATGGTAACAGCCAGTCTTTAATTACCATTAGCAGGGATCTTAGATATTTTAGTGAATAGTATATGGTATGATATACATTTATCCACCTCTTTAAAATAAATCTTAATATACAGTAGTTAAGGAAGGTATGGAATGCACAACACTGACTGTAGTTAGTACTCCTTGTGTGAAGAAATAGAGAAGGTTAAGTGCTATGTTTTTTGTACCTTATAAAACCATGTCTTAAAATCAGGGTTGGAAGAAACTGCTGATTTTTTACATTAAAAAAAAGTATTAATGATGATTTAAATTGATTGTTTTCACTTTTATGAAGACGTTTTTTTGTACTAAACCATTGCCAGTGTTAAGTGAAACCATATTTTGGTATCAATTTTGGGAATTCTGTCAACAGAGTAGGCCTACTGCTGCTTGCTGCAGTACATCCATTAGGCATGATTATATATCAGAGTTCAAATAAACAAACTTACAAAATAATAATGTGAATGGGAAGTAGGAGTAAGCAAATGCACCACAGGCTAACACTTCTTGGTATGGGGCAGGTTTCTCATGCTGCTGCATCAGTGTGTGTCAGATACTGATGAAAGTTGCCAGCTTTTATATTTTGTCAAATTTGGATTATAATCATTAAATTGAACCATGTTATTGTGTTTTCAGTGAGCAGTTGAGCTCATATGTCAACATATGACATGATCACTTTATTGTTATCAACAAAAAAAGAGCCTTCTTTTGTGTGTTAAACTTCTGAATATTTGCTTTGTAACAGAAGGCAGTGGTTCACTGGTGCCTGGCTTGATACAGGATCAGTACAAGAAGAGTACAGGAGAAGCAGACTTGATGCATCTGTACAGTACACATTGATCACATTCTCTATCTTCTTCCCTGTACTGTATTTATATATAAATCCATTTTACTCAGGGATGTGTGAGTCTGCACTGATAACTATTTAAATCACATCCATCCATCCATCCATCAGCCAATCCTATGTTGCCCCTTGAGGAACGTAGGAGCCCGGGGCTAGGCAAGTTGGTCCTGACATTTCAGATGAGAGTGACCAGCCTCACTCATCCCTGAGTGGCATTACGTGAGCAATAAACCCCAACCACCCCTTGGATATAAACTTTCTCCGGCTCAATCCGATTGGAGTGCCGTAATTACCCACTGAACCACCAGGCGCCAAAAAATTTGGTTATATGGTTACCACCCAGCATAGTAAATGGTTTCCTGGTGTACAGGAAACCATTTGGCTTGTCACTTAGTGTAGAGTCACTCACAGGCAGAAGAAAGAGGAAAGAATGAAGGAAAGGAAGACAGAAGAGTGAGTGTAAAGTCACCTGTAGGCAGAAGGACGAGGAAAGAATGGAGACATGATATAAATCAAAACAACCATGCTTGAAATCCACATCTCTTGACTATTTCTCAATCTGTTTATCCCCTTTGAGTTTGATTACATTTTATACAGTACTTTATTTTTGCCACCAGTAGTTTGTTTTATATAGTTTAGGAGATACTTTTTAAAATGGAGGGGTTAGCTCTAACCTTGTCAGCAAAATTTTCTGGGAATAGCAAGAATAATGAAAAAAATAGTCACTGGATTGGAGTGGTCATTTTTAGCTTGAGTCTTAATGCTTGTTTCTCTCCCCTTTCACAGATACAGAGAAGCAGAATGCCATTAACCTGTTCCTGGGAGTGTATGTGCCTCAGGAGGAGTCAGTACCGATCTGGGAGCTCCCCTCAGACTATCTTCTTCACCATTCATTCACACGTGGATTCAGGCCCTGCCACAGGTATAACTTTTAGATCTAGTGATGAGAGTGCCCCAGCCGTAGTAACCTCGTTGCATTGGTTCGATTCCTAGAGATGCCTGGAGATTTGTGGATTATATAATGCTATCGAGGAAAGTAAGATGGTCATCTACCCTAAAATGTGCTTGTCTAAGGTAGCCCAATCTCAGATTTGTACACCTCAGGTGGGATTATGTAGGATTGCATGTTAACATTTTTGTATTAGTGAATGTTTCATACTTACCTTCACCCATAATTCTAATGTTCATTTTGTGATCTCATTTGATTTTCACATATAATTCTAGCATCCATTTTGTGTTTTTCCTTTGGCTTACTGGTAACTCTTAGTGCTGGGGAGAGACACTTCCACATGGTGTCACCAATAATACGGTACCAAGCAGCTCCAGTGCCTGGTAAATCCCCCAGCTTTCTCTCTTTCTGCTGAAAGTAGGATAATGGACTGCAGGACAAGGACAATTGCATCCTATAGCAGATGAACTTGAGGCCACAGTAACAATAACATTGATGACAACAATAATGCATTATTTAAGGTCATTTTTATGTGTGTCATTTGATGAGGTCATTAAGTGTGACAAGGGTTAAGGGACTGAACAGGGAGGCTGCCAGGGATCGAGCAGCGTGGAGAGCCGCCATTAGGTGACCAAGGCCGACGCATGCAAGCATGTTGGAGCCTTCAAAAACGAAACGAAACGAAACGATTTAACATTCACCCCTTATCTCTTTTCAGTCATTCCCCGCCTATATTCCACATGCCTTTAAATTTTCTCCATGATTCTTTTGTTGTAGTGGGTTAGAGCGCTCCGCTCTGGCCGTAGGGTCGGAGGATCGAATCCACCCAAGGGTCATTGGTAGACATCAGGAAGGGCATCCGGTCATAAAATGCTACACGCTCCAATCCAAAAAGGCCGACGCATGCAAGCATGTTGCAGCCTTCAGAAACGAAACAAAACGAAACGATTCAGGCACATGCAAGACTCTGCCATACTCTTGGTACACTATGCTTCCTCACCATTGTATCATTTATAAAGACTCCAGCATGTGTGCTTGCATCAGTCTCCTGATGGTGGTTATCTGCATCGCTTGATCTCTAGCAGCCTCTCTCTTCAGTCCTTTATCATTGAGGTCACACTCCATGACCTTGTCTTAGGTCTTTTTCAGTCTGCTTCTCACAACCCTACCCTCATGATTCACATCTTTGTTATGATAATGATGACTATGTTGATAATAATAATGATGATTGTGATAATAGTGATGGTTTATATTACTGTCGGTATCACTGACAGCCGTAGTTCAAGCCAATGGTGGGATGCAGAAGTGATGGAGAGTCTGCCTTTACCTGTGGATGAAGCACAGAAAACTGTATCCCTTCTTATGCCTGTCTCACCCACAGAGGCCAAGGTCAGAGTTTGTACACCATTATATTCAGCACCCTCAATCTGATGACCTGTCTTCATTTTTTTTCTTGTCATCTACAGACAGTTTTATTCAACTTAGGAGAGACTTGTGTATTAGAAGGGTTAGGTATAGCCTTCATTAATTATTTCACCACCAGGGGCTCTCCTAAGCTGATTGAAATAATCTGGAAGCAGCAAGAGTACCGTAACTACCAAAAATACAGTGTGTCAGGTATATTAACTACCTTGGATATATGTGGCTGCTAACTAGTAAATATATGATTGAAGATTGATAGTGAACTTCAGAATAGATAAGATGAACAGTTTTGGATGCCAGGGAATAATGTATGACTAATAATCAGTTTGTGGTTCTCAGGTTGACCTGTATGTGGACCACCACAGACCCTCTGAGTTCTGCATCCTGTCTGAGCTGTTCAGTTACCACATGAGTCACTCTGTCAGGTAAGTTGGACAAGGCTGGGAAGCAGTTGTTTGTAATTATTAGAGTCATGTTCTTGTCAGTTTAGGAGGCTTTGTATGACTTCTTTGATCCCAATCAAAAGTTCCTCCTTGGTGCTAGAAAAGGCTTTTTTTTCTCTTTTTTTCTTTTACTTGAGTGATGAGTGAAAAAAGAAAAACTGAGTATATAATTGTAGTGTTTTCATTATAAATATAAAGGTGTGTTAAGAATTTATCTTAATCTTGACCTGTATTTATGTATTCGTTTCGTTTTTTTTGAAGGCTCCAACATGCTTGCATGTGTCGGCCTTGGTCACCTAATGGCGGCTCTCCACGCTGCTCGATCTCTGGCAGCCTCCCTATTCAGTCCCTTAACCCTTAAGTCACATTTAATGACCTCATCCCATGTCTTTCTCGGTCTACCCCTCCCAACCCCTCCCCCAATATTAACACTTCTCACCCTCTGTACTCAATTATCCTCCCCCATCCTCTCCACATGTCCAAACCACCTCAGCCTACCTCGACTCATCACAACACCAATACACTCCAGTCCATTCGCTGACATCAAAATTTTCCACATGCTCTAATTTACCCCTCCAGTCTGTTGATGTGTATTATTGGTGTAACTCTTTTACCTCCAGTTAATTTTATTCATCATTGAGGAGACCTCTTGTAGTGAAGGTGCAAATAGAAGCAGTATCAGACCTCTCCAGTTCAAAGTCTCTCCAGAGCTGGATGAAATCCTCTTGAGATAGCAAGACTAAAGTGAAAGACATCCCCAAGGAAGCAGAATAAACTGTAGAGAGATAGCAAAAATTATATGGAAAATAGTTCATTGGATTGAAGGGGTAAAAAGATATTTGCTCCACAGGGACTATATGCCTCACTTCACAACAGACGAGAGCCCCTTCAGCGTGCGTAGAAGGCCAGGAAAGCGGCAGGAGGAGTTGTCCAGGTCTCACAGTACGTCCTCCCCCACCTCTTCCTCACTCTCAGCTCCTAAGAACCCAGGAATGACAGGTCAAGCCTCCACTTCCTCCACAGCCTCCAGTGGCACCAGGTCAGTATAGAGAGACTTATTACAGTATTATCCCCCTCCCCATCCTGAGTGTGGGTGTGCATCTTTTATTTTTGCTACCACAAGGCAGTTTTATTCATTGTAGGACAGACCTCTAAAAGTGAAAGCTGTATTAAGTCCACCACCTTGAAAAGTCTCTCCAAAGATGAATATGATTTTATTCTGGTAGCACTAATAAAGTCCACCACCTTGCAAAGTCTCTCCAAAGGTGAATACGATTTTATTGTGTTAGCAATAATAGAAAATTAAGTATGTGGATATGAAGGCTTTAAAATGAAAATAGTACTTCTAAAATCTGCAGACCCCTTCACTGCTGATGAGACAATAATGGATTGGATGATGGATGGATGAATCGATTGATGCATATAAAATTTAATTATGCCTGCTATTATACTGATTCTCTCACTTTGAATAACCTCATTCTCACCTAGCATATCTAGGTTGAGTACCTTAGCCAGCCCTGGTCCTGTGCTGAGTTTACTGAAATACCTGTACTACCAGTATTTTTATTTTTTTTTTTCCACCTCAGCTCAACAGAGAGTGAGGGTAGTGATGATGAAGAACTGTCTGTGGCAAGTGCAGGCAGTGACGAGGATGAGGGTGTAGTGCCTCCTGGACTCTCCCTTCTCGCCTTCTTCCCTCCTATGACTCACACTTATGGGCGATCATTTAAACCTCCATCCAGGGCTGACAGTGCTGTGTACAAAAGGTGAAGTGTTGTCTTCATTTGCATTTCGCTTATTTGACTTGTAGAGTTTATCCTAACCATTTCCCCAGTACACTGTGTTTGAGAATATATAGCACTATTCTTTAATATGGGAGAAGTACATTAACACTTGAAAAGATGTTTATTTGGAAGATAGAACAGTGTCAGCCTGCTTGGACTTTCATAACCTGGAAATGAGGCCAAAACTGTGGATCTTACCAATAAAGAACTTTTCACAAACATTTGATGGTATTCTTAGTTCCATATTTACAAAGCTGGGTAACTTTGAAAGAGACTGCCTCAGTTTGTCATTTGTCTTTCTGTTGCACCCTTTTTTCCTTGACAGTGTATCCATGTTATCTCTTACAGAGTATTCATTAAGGAGGGAATAACAAGACCATATAGTTGTTGCCCAATACACCATTTACAGTTGTTGCCCATCCCACTATTTATAGTTGTTCCTCATTCTCTACAGATATGAGCAAATATACAGGGCTACCAGCCATCCTGCCTCCAAGACAAGCCGTAATGCTGGTAAGTTAATTGACTTGATGGATGAAAGGATTGAAATGACCTATTATTCTTTCCTTTAATGTCTGGATTGAGCAGTATAACAACAATCCTTTGTGCTCCTGATGGGGCAGTAAAGGATTGATTGATGGATGGATAGATGTGTTTCACTTGGTGAATTGAAGTTTACAAAGTTCACAAGACTTGAGTCACTCATTTTTTTAACCAGAAGATCAGGGATTGCCCTTATGCCTTAAATGTTTCTGAAGAATAGCCTTTTTCATTCAGCTGAGGTTTTGGAGGTTGAATGGTAAATGTATAGTCTTGGTGTAGATATTTTCGGTTGACAGTTGCTCTGTTCATTTATGTGCACTGGTTCAAGTCCTGGAGGTGGCCTGATTTTTACCTACAATATCATGTGTAATGCTGTCAAGTACTTAGTGTGGTCCTCCTACCCATAACCCCCCCCCATTCCAATTCTTATCAACTCAGTTACCTTCCCTGAGTCACTTTTTTTATATTAAGTTGATTTTTTTGTCATCAGATCGTGTTTCTGAGCTTGAACTCTTCATCATCCTTGTCTGTTTGTCCTTTGCACCTCTTGGGTGTGTGTGAAGGTGGCAATAAGTCCCCAGCACCATGGGAGATAGATGGGCATGAATCCACCATTGCTGGGCTACAAACGAGAACTGAATTGCTAAATATGTGGTATTTGGCAACTGCGGTGTGGCAGAGATTGGCAACAGCTCTGATGGTGTAGAGGAAGGCTCAACATTCCCATGGAAACCACTGATGCTTCCTCTTGCATGAAATTATGTCACGGAGACCCAGCGCCTCATGTGAGATAATCAGCACAGCCAAGGGTGGTCTGCATGTCTGAATGTGTGATATTTGGCAACTGCAGTATGGCAGGAATTGGCAACAGCTCTGATGATGTAGAGGGAGACTCATCATTCCCATGGAAACTACTAACACCTCTTTGTGGTTGAAATTATGGCACGGAAACCGATTGCCTCATGTGAGGTGATCAGCGCAGCCAGGGGTGGCCTGCATATCACCTCATATGAGGTGATGACTGCGGCGGGAGTTAAATGATCTATACCATGATAGTCTAGCTGTGAGTCCTACCTTCTGGTTGCCTGAGGCCCCAAAAGACAGGCAGTTATCACACACACATGTACACACACACACACACAAAAGGTAGTACTGTACTGTATGTTTCATATTTGGACTCTTGAATAATTTGGCCACCCCTACTACTCCCATGTGCAGTATATGGGAACTTAGAAGATGCTGATGTTGATTGAATATCTTTGACTCTGCTTCCAGCACCACTGGTATTAATCCAGCGATCCAGCTTCTCAGTGGACTCTAGTGTGGAAACAGCACCACCTGCTGTGCCTCGACGTTCCCGTGATCTGTACCATCGCCATGTGGCCACAGCTGCCCTTGGACCACACCCACCCCAACACCATGACCTACTCATGTACCGCAAGTTTACAAGCTTCTCATGATAAAGTATGATACTTAGTTTTTCTTAGCCTTCATTAATCGCTTAAGAGCTTCCTAATGTTTACTGAACAGTTAACCCTCCCTATTACAAACTGATGGCAGGAACAGTGTGACAGTTACATCTGAAAATTTTTAATTTCCTATGTTTGATAATGTCATAATTTTCAAGCCAAGTTTTGTTATATAACTTCCCTAGTCTAAGTACATTTTGAACTCAGTACAGTATTGTATACATGCATATGCACACACAAACATAGCATAAATCTGTGATAATTACTGTAAAGTAAGTCAGTAAAATTAATTAGATAACTGGCAGAGTGATGGTGGAATCATTACACGATACTCGGCAGAACCAGATTGAATCCGAATGTCCATCAGTCTACCACATCCATCTTACTTGTACACAGTGAACAGTTTTCAGCATATGAGAAGAGTGTTTGATTTGCACAAAGAATTTATGAAGGCCAAAATTCAATAAATATAGGTTCATTATTAAGAGGGTTTACTGTACAGTGTATTTTATGCTCATTAGCTCATTCAGTCAGGTGATGTATTGTTTTTATTTTTTCTTGCTGTCACCATGCATTTACATACATTTACATTTTTATGTATATTCATTTAAGATAGGTGTTTCCAACTGGATTATTAGATATAGCCTTCATTAATCGCGTCTCTGCGAGAATGTTCCCTAAAGTGAATAATACCTGGTGGCAGCAAGAATGAACTAATACATCATCCAGTTGAAGAGGTCAAAAGTTTTTTTTTGTGTGAAACTGTATGTTTACTGAACTTTTCCAGGTGTATCAATAGTTAGCCCTTTATATTATTTTATATATTTTGAACATTTAACATTCCAAGGCATATGTAATGTATAGTCCAGCAGTTTCCAGTACAGTATTAAGTCCTCATTATATGTTACTCCTTGTTTTAGTGCCATTTTACAGTTAAATCCACAGTAAATTCTGAAAAGGTTAGTTATTAAAGTTCCATTCCCACTTATATAATTTACAGTACCAGTTTCTCCTTGTTGAAGTTCCAGCTGTATAATAGAAAAGTTTTGATATTTTGGAACACATCCCCGACATAATGAGTACATACTGTATTGTAATGCATTCGTTTTTTAGCATATTGAGTTGTGAATCATCATTATTTATAACAAACTCTAAGTATTCCAGTATTCAAATACTTTAGTATGGAAACTCTAAGGGGCCATTCATAAATAAGAGCAGTAATTCTGTGATGTTAGAGGATTTAGTAAGATGCTTGGATAGGTTGGTGTTAATTTATTGAAGTGACACTTATCTTCACTGTATTTCAGTTTTTAAGAAAAGGCACACCCTATTTTAGCCTTCTCACCACTTTTCACTCTCACTACTTCCTTATCACATCCTACACTCTACAGAAATGGATTTGTATGTTGAAAGCTTTAGTTTCTAAAATTAGTCAAGATCTGAGGGTGAAGAAATTTACAAAACACAGTATGAGATAGGCAGACAAAAAGAATTAAAAATATTTTTAATAAGCCTGTACCCAATAGGTCTTCATCTTCTTGAGTTGATCAGAACAATAATGCATAGTGTGTGGCTGCAAGTTTCCTTGCTGATGATTTTATCAATAAAGTAGTCTTAAGTTTCAGTCACTATACTCTTTTTTCTCCAACATGGACTGAAATTATATTTCGTTTTTCAGTACTTGCTGGTAACAATATTTTAACATTAGAATATGGTGTTAGTAACAAAGAAGTGCAGTGGAAAGGATATAGGGCTGTAGCATTGTCTTTTTCTGCGACCGAGTTATGTGAAATAAACAAGAAAATTACCAAAATCTTGCCCAAGTTAGTGTGACATCAGTCCAGTCTTTAATTTTGTGATATGACCTACGGAGTTAGTTGAACAGCCACAAATGTGTAGCATTACTAAATCAGATTAGCCAATGCCTTTTGTATTACATAATTATTGCACTACTCTGATCGCGTAAGTTAAGCAGTATGTATTTCCTGTGTGTGTGTGGATGGGAGACTGCCTGGGAATACCATAAACCAATATTGATGGCATCAGATATTTTAAATGCCTGGCAGTTTAGTATTAGAGCACACAAGTCAGATGTTACCCCCTTGAATCTGAGTGATGTCATTTTTATAACCTTTTTACTCCCACTTGCCCTAAAATTGACATCTCTCCATCTTAAATGCTGAGTTGTAACAGTAGATTAACCTTAGAATATGATGCTTATCACAAAGAAATGCTGTGGAAAGGTTGCAGAACTGTAGTTTAGTCTTTTTCTGCCATGAGTACCAAATGATAATCTGCAAAAGGATGAAAATCTGGGCAAAGTTAATGTAAAAGGAGTATAGCTAACTTTAGCAAGTACCTGATAGTTTTATCAACTTATGAAAGGCACTTTATATTCATATCTTTTATTAAAGTTAGCTATATCTAACCTCTCCAGTTTGGGAAAGTTATCCTAAGCTGAATGAAATAATAAGATGGCAAGAATGCAGTGAAAAAGACAGTCCCAGACTCAGTTGGTTAAAGCTGTTTCTTCATCATGACAGTTCAAACCCTTAGCATTTTTCTGTCATGTCAAATGGTGCCTAGTCAAGTAAATTGGTTAGACTATACATTTACAGTATGATGTGGGCATTGGTAGCATAGACTCAGGACTCGGTATAATGTTCATGTTTTCTTTGTGCTTCTGTTGTATTTGCTTTACATCTGATGTAAGATTTAATTAAGTAATCCAGCACATTGCCAATTATATATTTTCATTTTTCTCTAATTTCATAATTCGTTCAGTCATAAAAGTACATTTATTGTGACTGCTTTTTTTCAGTAGTTTGCTATATCACTATTCAAACACTTAGGTGATTACATATCATGCATTCCAGTTTGTTGCCAGTAGATCCTGCTAGTCTGGCATTGTGATCTAATGAAGGTAAGTCTGAAGTAAGTTTTGTGCCTTAGGAATTAATTTTTAAATGTGTAATATTTTACGGATTGACATTGTAATCAGTTTCAAAATGTTAAGAGTTATTTAAGGAAGTGATGTACACAAGGACTTTATATAAGGGATATGTGACTGAGTAAGGAGGCTGCAAGAGATTGAGCAGCATGGAGAGCTGTGTAAATGGCTTTGTAATAATTTCAGCTGATTCCAGTGATATTTTGCTGCTCCCTGCTATTTGGTACTCTGAGATCTGATCTGGTTATTCATTGCTAACATGTTCTGAACTGAATACCAAATACAGCAAGCTTTAATAGTACATGGATTATATTTATTATTTGTAATTAATGTTTTAAAACAAATATTGAATGTAATTAGCTATAGTATTATGTGAGTAATAGTTTTTATTGAAGTTTAGTATACTGTATGCCTGTATTTTTCTGTTGTAGTACCATACTTCCTTTACTTTTTCTAAAAGACTATGATTTACTGTACAGTATATACAGGTACCAAATATTCTTATTATACCTCTTCAAAAAAAATGGATGGGGAGTTCCTGTATGGATTACAAGTTTCTTTTAGCCGCTTCACTCCGATGATGTGTTTTCCATAATATTCATGCTTCCTTCAGATGATTTTATGCAGGTTAGGAGAGACCTTTTAATGTGAAAGGGTTGGATATAGCCTTAACTGACTCCACTGCTAGAAGTCCTTCCCAGTTTAATTAAAGTCGTCGGAGAGCAACCCGAGGAAAATAAAAAATTAGCTTTCATTTTGCTCCGTTTATGTACACATGCCTCAGAGGTTCCTGTGTCTTTTTACATGCAGTTAAGAATTCTAAAAGCTAGCAAGTCCCATGTCAGGAAATAGTTCCAATACTATGCTGACAGTGACCTTTAATAAAAGAGGACTGTGCGGGATAGGGACATCTTCACATGATGGCACAAGTATAAGCAGGAAGCTCCACTGCATGGTTCCTCCAGCACCCTCCTTATCCACTCCCTGGAGGATGGTAGGCTTCAGTAGAAGGGTATCTTCAGTACTGATGTTTTTTCTTCTTGAGCAAACACAGTACTGTAAGTCAGTACAGATTGATATTACCTGCATATATTTATTGGACTTTTAAATATTTTGGTGTACAGTATTAATGAGACTTGTAACTCTTGTTTCCTTGGGATTGAAAAAAAAAAAAGACTAGAAAACCGGCTTTGTTATTGCTCCATTGCCTGCTGAACAAGCGATCTGGTACCTGTACTACATTGTACTGTAACTTGTACTGTATGTGGAAAGCTGTGTTGTACATTTAGTACAGTATATACATTGTAGAGTGATTATTGTTACACTCATAGATAACACAGGAAAAGTACTATCCGTATAGTTATGTCTTTTAAACATCTCCAGGCTTAGCGGACTCATATAAACTTACTATAACTGTTTAGCCATAGCCAGAATACAGCAAAAAATTACATATTTTTGTTGAAGGTGCCTGTAAGGGACATGAGGATGAATACTGAAACCCTCCTTGTGTTGCAAGCAACCTTAGTGCTCATATGACAGAAGAGAAAGGTAGATTTAACTGAAATTTTCTTTATCATTTGATTCATGCTCTTCAAGATGAGAAAGACAGCTTTAAGAACTTCCTTCCTTATGTTTATGTGGGAAATATGGTTGAAGATGATTTTTATTTTTATTTATTTATTTGTTTATATAGATATGCCAGTTTCATAAATAAAGATGCTGAAATTAGTTACTGTTTGATTTTATGGGAATAGTAATGCAGGTATATGTATGTTTGGATTGAGGACATTTTGAAGAAAATAGTCTCAACTAATCTAAACAAAACTAGTTTCTCATTGAAAATATTGCATTGAAATTGTAAGTAAATGATAAATAGTTAAATGTAATTTAAAAATAAACAGTTATACATAATTTAAGATAAATGAGAGGAAAAAAACGGATTCCTTGGGTGACCATGGATCCCGGCCTCCCTTATGTTGGCATGTGTTACAGGTTATATTTCTGCCTGGCAGTGACCTCCTCTCCTCTGAACATTACTTAAGCCACATTGCTTTTCCCCAGCATAGCCTGCAACCTCACTAACCCAAACATTATCCCATCTCCCCTACTTCTCTAGCATGATGGCTAAAGCAGAGGGACTACCAGCATTATTTGTGACTACCTCCCAGTACCTAGCCAACATTTTACTGCAAGACAATCTGGCTCTTCATCACAACATGTGTGTGAAGGTTTGTGCTTTTAGGAGACACTGAAGTCCCCAGCTGATGTAATATTGAGGATATTTTGGAGTGAGGTAAGAGATGGTGTGTATCTAGGAGGGCATGATGTTTTAATCTTTTTACATTCTGATTTGGGCTGATGATATTTCAGTTGTGATGTTACTGGGTATTCCCCAGTTGCACTTGAGTTCTTTTCTCTTACAGAAAATTTCTCTGGTGCGTGCTGGGAGATCAAGGGTGGGCCTTCATTCTGTGTACTGATGTGCATTAGCCCAAGTGCCTTAATACAATATGGAGATGCCAGGTGGTCTTGTGAGTTAGGGCACTCCAACTGGATATGGGTCTAAGGGTCTAATTCCAAGGGATGATTGGGTGGTATGAGTTAGTGTCCCCTCACCCTCTGTTTTTATTTGCTGGCAAAACTGACGAGGAGAGTGTATGTGAGTGAGGTGGAGGGGGCGAGAGGGAGGGGGAGGCCGAGGATGAGATGGAGGGATGGAGTGGAGAGGTATATGAAAGAGGGGGGTGTGAGTTGGGAGCGTGGTAGTGAAATGGCAGGGGACAGTGACATGGAGGCGATTTGTTTGTGGCCACCCCGTGCGGGATTAAGGCGTCTGGCAATAGATAGATAGAAAACTTCCTCACCCTGTCCTTAAGTTGGAAAAGAGGTCTGTATGTTGAAGATTGATGTAGTTTGCCTCAGAAATATACAAGAGGACAAAAAGGTGTAATACAGTACACAAAATATATTGCCAGGCAGATGTGACAAAGCCTCCTATATCAACAAGACTACTACTGAGCCAGGAAGAAATAGGTAGGAGGCTAAGTGGAGCTATAATAAAGCCATGGAATGTGGGAACATGGGCTGAAACAAATTAACAGACCAGAGTGGAGAAAGTTTGAAGGAGTCAGGTGTTATGCATTGGGCTGACAAGTTGTTGATGGTGCTGTTGACAATCCTCATAACTGTACCACACTTTGCACTCATTAAAATGTATATAGACACATCTAGTGAAACACACACACACACACACACACACACACTAGATCTTATATTTACTAGGCAAGAAAATGATATTGACAGTATTATGTATCCCCCTCCATTCGGCAAAAGCGACCATGCAGTATTAAATTGCAACTTCAGGATTGCATATGACATAATAAACTGTAATGAAAGTTACAAAAAGAGACTTAACTACAAAAAGGGCAATTATCATGACCTAAAGAAATACTTCTTGGAAATAGATTGGGAAAAAGAACTTAGAGCACCAGAATTAAATGTTATATATAGAAAATTCTGTGAACTTTATGAAATAGGGTCCAAAATTACATCCCTCAGTACAAAGAAACAGAAATGAAAATAAACAAATGGTTTAATAAAGAATGTAAAAAATCAAAAGAAAAAAGAGACTTGTTGTGGAATAGATACAGAAGACACAATAGTGAGAGGGCATATAACAGCTACAAACAGGCAAGAAATGAATACACAAGAATTAGGAGAGAAGCCCAGAAACAGTTTGAGGAGGACATCATAAAAAAAAGTAGTGATCAACCGAAGCTATTTTACAGCTACTTCTGAAGCAGAACCAAAGTAAAAGATAAAATACAAATCATTACAGTTGATGGGATCCTATATACACAAGAGAAGGATATTTGTGAAGTACTAAATAAGAACTTCCAATCAGTTTTTACAGAAGAAAATAATTTTGAGAAGGATGGTATGGAACATGCATGCCCAAACACATTACTATAAGTACAAATATCAGAAAAAGAGATACAGGAAGAGTTAAGTAAATTAGACAAAGGAAAAGCAAATGGTCCAGACAGAATTTCATGTTGCTTTCTACATGAATGTGCAATGGAGTTAAGTAGACCATTATCACTAATATTCAAAGAATCTTTGAGTCAAGGTAAACTATCAGATATTTGAAAGAAAGCAAACATTCTCCCCTTATTCAAGAAAAGGAATAGACAAAATCCACTCAGCTACTGACCAGTATCACTAACCAGTGTAGTAAGATACTGGAAAAGCAAATAAGACAAGTTTGGGTAAACCATCTAGAAGAACACAATATGATAACAGAAATGCAGTTTGATTTCAGAAGGGGAAAATCATGTGTTGCTAATTTATTAAGCTACTATGACAGAGTTGCAGAAACATTACAGAAAAGAGAAGGATGGGTGGACAATACAGTATCTATCTAGATTCCAAGAAAGCATTTGACAGAGTGCCACACCGAAGACTTTTATGGAAACTGTACCATCAAGGAGGAATCCAAGGCAAACTGTACTATTGGATGCAAGACTTTATCAGAAAAAGGGAAATGGGATCAGTACTGACTAGCAGAGTTCCACAGGGCTCAGTGCTAGCACCAATTATGTTTTTAGTGTATATAAATGACATAGATAATAATATTGGCAATGAAAGCTATTTAAATATGTTTGCTGATGATGCAAAAATACAAAGGAGAATTACTAACATAGACTCTTGTAAAGAGCTACAAGACAATTTAAATAAACTTCATGAATGGAGTAATACATGGCAAATGGAATTCAATGTGGACAAGTGTCATGTAATCAAGTTTGGTAAAAGTGGGAAAAGACCAGATTGGGATTATAAATTAGGAAGTAAAACCCTACACACATCAAAAAGAAAGAAGGACTTAGGTGTGATTATCAATAAAACTCCAGCAGACCACTTAAATTAAAAGGTACGGAACATGTATACACTGCTTGCAAACATGAGAATAGCATTCAGATACATTAACGAAGACATGCTGAGGAAGATATTAACATCCTTCATCAGACCAACCCTGGAATATGCATCAGTAATCTGGAATCTTGACCTCAAGTAAGACATAGATAAGACTGAAAAAGTTCAAAGGGCTGCTACAAGATAGGTACCAATCTTAAGGGATCTAAGCTATGAAGAAAGATTGGAAAAATTGAATCTGCCAACACTACAGTAGAGAAGAAAAAGAGGAGACATGATTATGCTATATAAATGCCTATCAGGGAAAGAGAAAATAGACATAATTGAATATACAACCTATGGGGAATTATCAGCAAGAGGACACTGCAAAAAACTGCATAAAATGAGAGGTGATAAAGATGTAAGGAAATTTAATTTCCCAAATCGGGCAATTGATCAGTTGAATGCACTACCGAATGAAATAGTGTGTGTCAAAACAATTCATATTTAAGGAGATGTATGATAAAAATGGTTTAAGACACCGGACAGTACGAGCTTGACTCATTCCTGTAAAGATACAATTAGGTAAGAACACACACACGTGTACCCTGTGCCCCCCCCCACACACACACAAGCCCGTTAGTAAAACTATTGATCTTCCCACCTTACGCTAACACTGCTGCCAAAACTCAGACTCGCAGTACCTCTCCCTTTCTCAGTAATTCAACACCCATTCCATTTTGAGTCCACAATAATCAGCATACCATTTTTACACACTCCTTGAATAAGCACTGAATAATAAAATAAGGAATTAGTTTTGGGCAACCAAGAGGAATTGAATGATTATCGGGAGGGCAAGAATAATAGAGTTTGTATTTGCTTGGGAACGCGTCTGGGAAAGGAAGTGACTTGTTTTATGAGTTTTCAGGAGAGAAATTGTGAGATGAAAGTTTCATGTTTCGTTTCCTATCTCTTATTTTTTTTGGCAGGCTGAATGGCAAGAATTTATAACACTGGTTGATATAAAAGAGCGAACATGGCTCTCTCCCCCCTTCTCTCTCTCTTTCTCTCTCACGAGACTGAATGCGTCAAGGAACCCTATCAAGTGCTGTGGCACGATATGGTTCTTTTTCTCCCAGTATGAAGCTACCTCGCCAAGCACTTTGTATTTGTATGTGAGTGTCTGTGTGTGTGATGCTGCAGAAATAATTCAGGTGTTTTGTGATGTTAGAACTATGTTACTGAAACGATATTCATAAACGTTACTCGTAATGAGCTCATTATGAAACAAGTATGAATTACGAGTTTCATTTTTTTTCTCCCAACCTGATAAGTCATATGTATGCCCTTCTTTAGCCTCGCGTGACCCTCGCAGTGATACCTTGCCTGAAGATTCTTGTGATAGATCAAACAGTGGCAGAACAGGGAGTGAAGTAAGGAATTTGGTATAACCTGATTAAATGTAAGTGTAACTTACCAGCCTCAAAACATGTAAGATATTGCTTCCATTTCGAAGTCTCATAAACTGATGAAAGTTGTCAAAGATAAAGTATACAGCATATTTCATCGTGTTTAATTAGTATTATTGAAATAATGTTAGATGAGGACGTTCAGTATGTGATGTTCCTTGTTTGTAATTAACAGCAAAAATGATTAACCTATCTGTTACGTTGGATACGGGAGTTGCGTGGATGTGCTGTTAGTACTTTTGCAGTTAATTGAAATACTTTCCTGTCCTGAATGTGATTTTTTTTCCCAAGGAGAACAGGGGAAGAATTGTGCAGAAACTTCCCATGTCTCGTTCATCCGGCAAATCAAAGCCAAAGACAGTGAGTTTTAGGCAGTATGTTAAGTACAAAAGAATGACCCTGGCTGTTTCAGTCATGATTCGAAGGCTTCACCCTGTGTGTTCGGGTGTGCGTTGTCCCGTGACCAGTACTGTGGGCCTTGGTTTTGGTAAAAAGGCATTTGGCCTTCACCTCTGAGCGACGTGGGTCAGAAACCATGGGAAGTTTATGCAAGAAAATAAATAAGTGTAATATGCAAAATAAGACTCTGAGAAAGCCTTTTATGCATCCTAGAATATTAGATTTTTTATTTCTCAGAATTTTTTATGAGGAAATGAATTCCCCTAGCTTGACCTTGAGAGTTATAATAGCCCTACTTGGTGACGGGAGAGCGCTACCTGTCCCAGCAGGGCAGCTTCCCGGGCTGGGCGATAACTCTCGACCCTATAGGTCTGGAGTCAGGCTCTCTACCACTGAGCTACTTTGCCCCCTATGCATCCTAGAGTAAGGCCCTATTTCGCAAGCTTTTACATTTATGAGGGAATTGTAACTGAATATTTCAGTAGCATAACCACTGCCTAGTGTTTACTTTGTAACGTTTTGGAAAGTTTGTGTGTGAAATTTTGGTAAATATTGATCATATTAACCATTCATGCATGAAACGATCTCCGATGTATGTCATTTAAATTCAAGGTATTAAAGGGCACAAATAGAAGTTAAAGCCAGTATACATTGCTGATTCTGCGACGACGTAGGACACATCTAGAATCAGTACTGTCATCAGGGCTACTTTCTGTGGTTCAGGAGAAGCTTACATGTACGTGTTGAAATAACCTACTAATATTTATTTATAAGAAGTCTGCAAAAGGAAACCTTACATCGACGAGAGGAAATGTTGCCAGCGAGTTTGATATTGCACAACAAACAAAAATATCGGGAAAAAAGAGCGCTGTGACAACCCACCCAGGACTGACGGTAACTCACAATACATGAGAAATTAATAGAGATGCAGGACAGTCATATGTAATTAGCCCGATAATAAGAGAAAATTACAGGATGCAAGTTGCTACATGTTGCCAGGGAGAGATGGAGACGGAACATCCCGGTTCGCCTTCGCCGTTCACCTATCAGTGTGCTCGCGTCCGTTGTGGTGCGTGGGTCTGTTTGGGGGAGTTCGTGCCATTTCTCCCTGTTACTGACTGTTAAATGTTGTTGTTAAAGTAACTATGAGAGGAGGTGAACGCTGTTGATCCGCTGGTGCGTTAAGTTTGGTGTTGTGTGTGGCTGTGTTGACGAATTTTGACGGGATTTTTAAACACCGAGCGGCTGTTCCCTTTAATTTGCCTGTAAACACCACCTGTTATTTAAAGGTAAGTGCGCGTTCGTATGTTATTCCATTTAACATCATCATTTATCGAGTACTTTACATTTAAGTAAGTCTTGTTATGCATCTCTTTGAAGTAACATCCATACGTGCTCTCCCAGCACTCCATCTCACTCTCTTGTATTGATGTTTTAAAGCTATCACACAAAATCCCTCAATCACAAGTTGGTTTAATCTCAAAAGGCGTCATTGTTGTTAAAATCGGAGAGCTATTGCAGTCTGTACCAATAAATGCGTTGATTGCACGTGGTATCGCTAATTGTGTGGGTTACTTGTTTTCTTGGTACTGTGAATGATTGTATTGGAAATGTTGGTTGTATGGTAGTGATGTTGGTTGTATGATGGTGTTTGATGTGTTGACGTTGGCTGTGTGGTGATGTGTGGTAGTGGTTGTGTGATGATGGTGGTGATGTAGGATGCTTGATAGTGATGCTGGACGTATGGTGGTGGTGGTTTGTGTGGTGACGGCTGCATGGTGGTGGTAGTGGTTGTGATCATTGTTGTATGGTGGTATTGTAAGATGCTTCTTAGTGATACTGGATGTATGGTTGTGATGCTGGTTGTGTGGAAGTGTTGGTTTTATTTTGGTGTTGATGTTGGCCATGTGATGGATGGATGTTTGTTTGATGTAATGGTTGTAGAGGTGATGTAACTCAAAGGATGTTTGGTAGGCTATTTATGTTGGTCTGGTGGTAGGAATTTTGGTACTGTAGTTGTGATGGTGTGTGGTAGTGATGGTTATGGTAGTGATGTTTGTTTAGGAAATGGTGTTTGTTGTGGTGGTGATCTTACAGGTTGTGGTGGTGATGGTTGCCTGATGGTGATGATGGTTTGGATACCCTGTGTGAGGAGTGAGTGGCAGTAG
>JAGKTI010001212.1:59845-92839 GCA_018397915.1 Birgus latro | reverse complement strand
TCCATGCATAAAAAAAAAAAAAAAAACGCTCTACCAGCCCCTGGTCCTCCCCTGTTGTCGTGGTTCGGAAAAAAGACGGCACTCAGCGATTCTGCATCGATTACCGCCACCTGAACGATGTAACCACCAAAGATGCCACTCCTCTCCCGCACATAGACGACTCCCTAGACTCCCTACACGGCTCCACCTGGTTCTTCACGCTGGACCTCCAGTCAGGATACTGGCAGGTCCCCGTCCACCCCCGAGATCAAGGAAAAACGGCCTTTTCCACAAGTAATGGGAAACATTACCAGTTTAATGTTCTTCCCTTTGGGCTATGCAACGCCCCGGCCACCTTCTCCCGCCTCATGGAGTCCGTCCTCAGCGGCCTAACCTGGGAAGTCTGCCTGGCGTACCTCGACGACGTTATTGTTTTCAGCAAAACATGGGCTAAACACCTGCATCGCTTCCAACAGGTGTTCCAACGAATACGCCAGGCCGGGTTGAAACTCAAGCCCACTGAGTGTGTCCTAGCCGCCCGCTCTGTCGCTTTCCTTGGACACATTGTCTCTGGAAAAGGCATCTTCCCGGACCCCGACAAGCTGAGAGCCATCGCCGACCAGCCCCTTTCCCAGGACGTCCACCAAGTCCGCGCCTTCTTGGGGCTCGCATCGTATTACCGGCGGTTCATCAAAGGGTTCGCCGACCTTGCGAAACCGCTCCACGACCTCACTAAGAAAGACGAACCATTTGTCTGAAGCGACGACCGAATAGCAGCGTTTGACACCTTAAAAGAGAAACTTGTTTCCGCCCCCATCGTCGCTTTCCCGAACTATGACCTCCCCTTCAGATTATACACCAACGTCTCGCTGGTAGCCATAGGCGCCGTCCTGGAGCAGGTCCAGGAAGGGCTCGAGCACATCATCGCTTGCACCAGCCGCACCTTAAACCCGGCCGAACGAAATTACGCCGCTACCAAGCGCGAATGTTTGGGTATCGTCTGGGCCCTCAACTACTTCAGGGCCTACCTATCTGACACCAGGGTCACCGTCATCACAGACCACCAATCCCTTCAGTGGCTTCGGCAATCGGCCACTCAGAACGCCCAGCTCCTCCATTGGCGCGAAGCGCTCGAGGAGTTTGACTACGAGATTGCTTACCGGCCCGGGAAATTACATACCAACGCCGATGCCCTCTCCCGTTTACCAGTACGATTGCTCCTTCCTCAGTCCGAGCTGATCCAGCACTGGCAGAATCAAGACCAAAACTCCACCTGCAAGGGGACCAACTCTTCATGCCATCGGGCCACATTGTCCTTGATCCGGACTCCGCCATAGGCGTCCTCACCCACCTCTACTCGGACAATGGGATCCACCTGGGTACGAAAAGATTAACCCATGTCTTCAGCGACCTCTACCCAACCCCACTACTCTCGCCCAGCGTGTCACTCAGGCATGTCGAGCGTGCTGCCTAGGAAAGGACATCACCCGCTCGGCGGGTCCTGCTGGCAAATCTCCGCCCATAAACCTTGGCAGCTTTTGTATGTCGACGTTGTCAGACCCCTGCCACCTAGATTCCGCTAAAAATACATCATTACATTCGTCGACGTTTACTCCAAGTTCCTGATCACTTGTCCAGCTAAGGAGCACACCGCTGTCGCCATAGCCGACACCCTTATGCACCACGTCTTCCCCTACTTTGGCGTTCCCCAGGCCATTCACTCTGATAACGCCCCAGAGTTCACGGGGCAAATTAGGAAACAGCTATCCACCCTATTCGGATTCTCCATTTCCCACTCTTCCCCCTACTGGCCCCAAGGAAATGGGGTATGTGAAAGGAGCCATTGGACCTTACTAAACCAAATCAGGACCCGCATTCAAGATACCCAAGATCAAGAGTGGCCTGCGCACGTCAAAATCGTCCAATGGGGAATTAACAGCTGCCCCCATGACGACGGCATCACCCCCCACGAGCGAGTTTTTGGAGAGGCACCCCTCCTCCTCCTCCCTCTCCGACAGCACCTTCAACTCCCCGCTCACTCCCCACCCACCGACCCCCTATATCACCTGAAGTGCCGGTTGCAACACCTGCACGGGCACCAAGACACCCAAACCGATTCCTCCCCTCCTAACCCTTACAAACCAGGCAATGAGATTTTCGTTGCCAATAAAATTGCCCCTCATTTCATGGGACCTTATACCATCACTAAAGTCTCCAACCCCTTCCAAGTCGTCGTCGACTGCAACGGAGCCTCCCGTACTTACAGGAATCGCCACGTCCGCCCCGCCCGGGACTCCCAAACCCCCGCTGCTTCCTCCCTGACCACCCAAGCAAGCTCAACACCTCCAACTCCCCACGAGGAGCCTTTTCTCTATTATTTATCCCCATCCCCATCCCCATCGGTCTCCACCGCCCCGTTGCCACCCAAAACTCCTGCACCATGCCCACGCACTACACTCACCCCACCACCACGTTCCCCCGCAACCGCCACGCCGCCCACACCACGTGGTCAGCCCACACCCATAGGAAATTCCACACCTACCACCCCGCACTCCGCGCCCAGCCTAACCCCCACCCCACCAACCACGACAACCAACCACACCACACCACCTCACTCTCCGCCTGCCCCCGCTCCACCATCCTATTCCCTGTTGCCTCCCATTCCACAGCTAACAACCACCACTACCCGTTTCGGTCGTATCTCACGCCCACCAGCCCACTACACCTCAACCCCTACGCTCACCCCTTCACCCACTAGCAGCCAGCTGCCCACCCCACCCCCCAACACCACCCCAATAACCCTTCCTACTCCTCATCTCGCATGGAAAAACCCACCCCGCCCACTCCCAGGGGAACACCACCCCCACACTCCACCAGCAATATAAACCGCGCCGGACTACCTCTAGCCAGCATTCGCCTCCAAACCACCACCACCACCACCACCATGCGCATCACGAGAATCACTTGAATCCCCACCTTCGGGCGACATCAATGCATCCGAAGCACACACCATCTGCTACGACTCCTCCAGTAAACAAACCACCCTTCCACTCTTCGTGTCGCCTACGCCCACCACCTGCAGGCCAATATACCAACCAACCGCTGGACTACCTTCCTAAATCACCTCGAACCTATTCACCAAATGGCCAACACCAACCTATATCACCTCCAGTCACGGGGTCGTGACTTTGTTACAGGGGAGGGTGGTGAAATACAGGAGTTAGGGGTTGAGGCTGCAGACGATGCGACGGCCAGTGCAGACGACACCAACACCCCCAACACCCCCAGTACCACCGGGGGGCCGCTGCTGACACTGAGCGGCTGGGAACAGGAAAGGTGCACCTGTATCTCTTCCCGGCGCCCCTCTTGCTCCCAGGTGGTGCCCCGGAAAGGTAGCAGTCACCGGCGCCTAGTCTCCGGCCGAAATTCCACTCGCCAGGTAAGGGGTGGAGTTTACAACTCCACGCAACGCCGCGGTATTGGCCATTGTCATACCGGGTACGGGGCAGAACTGGCCACAGTCCGTTCCCCAGTTGAACCCCCGCTACAGGGCCATGGTATAGATGCGTGTCGGTCGGGCAGGACAGGCCATAAGTCCTCCGACTCCTGTAGTGGTTCCCCCCAGAGTAGCACCGCAGTACCAGCCACGAGCCATAGTGGGTACGAGGCAGGATCGGCCACAGTCCGTCCCTTTGCTACTAGTCCTCTTAGCTCCACGGTACGGGCCATTAGCCGCACCAGAGCTACAACCCCTTGCGCCACTACGACGTCAGCCACTAGTCACATCAGGCCAGAGGTAGAGCAGGCCACTAGCCGCACTGAAGCTGTTGTCTCCTGTGCCACCACGACGTTGGCCGTTAGTCACGTCAGGCCAGAGGTAGAGCAGGCCAGTAGCTGCACTGAAGCTGATGTCCCCTGTGCCACCCCGACGTCGGCCATTAGTCACGTCAGGCCAGAGGTAGAACAGGCCTCTAGCCACACTGAAGCTGATGTCCCCTGTGCCACCACGACGTCGGCCATTAGTCACGTCAGGCCGGAGGTAGAGCAGACCACAGTCTGCTTCTCTCTCACAGGAGAACCTGCAGCCAGAGAGGATCCCTCCCCCGAGCCGTGGCAAGGCCTCACCCGAGGCCTTGGTTCCCTGCAGCTCTACCAGTGTGAACAGCAGCCGAAGCGGAGCCCCAGCAGACCCTGCAGCCGACGTCGGGCCCTGTCTACTACTCCCCCAGCCTGAGGTCCCCGTGTGGCGACCCTGACGGCGCCGCCGCCCTCCAGCCGTTGCCGCAGTCCAGCCACCCCGGGTTTCAGTACTCTGGGTCCTCAGTCATCCCGGGAGTTGCCCCGAACACCGAGGTGTGACTTACCTGTGGGCGAGACCTCCCAGAGTCTCTCCCAGACTCAAAGTCATGCCCGTCTCCTGGCTTTCTTCGGGCCGAGCCCCTAGTCCCACGACTACGTGTGGGGCCCTGTCCAGGGGCGCGTCACTTTGCCCTTCCTCCGGACAGAGGAATCGACCTGAGGCCCACCAGTGGTAGTGAAGCAAGTGGACTTTACCCTAAGTGTGTGCTTTCTAGACCCAGATACATGTGTGTGCATTAGCTTATACCATGCGAGTGATTCCGTATAGTATATTCCAGTGATAAGTGACCAGGAGCCCAGAGTTTAAGATTGGACGAGCCTAATAGCTAACCTTGGCCTAATTTATATCCCGAGTGGAGTCCCGCGCATCCCCCAGTGAACGAAACGCCACAGTGACCGACAGAACAATAATATTGTGCCGATTGTGCCATTCCCTTGTTTATTGAAACTCTCCCTCCCAAGTGCACAGGCACGCGAGTGAAACACCTCAGTGGCTAACAGCAGGAATAGATATTATTCCCATGGTGCCTTCCCCTTGTGCATTATACCTCCACCCACCCCAGTGTCCGGGCACATTTGTTAGGGTATGTCTGGGCATCTCCAAATGTCCCGCTAGAATACCGCAGTCCCCCCCCCCTTCAGTGATTACTGCGCGGCTGACGCTACCTGAGATAGACTTCCGGCCGGCAAGTGTCTATGACAGGTGTTAACGTAATTAATATACCAGTGCCGTCCAGTGCTATACGAGATTGAGAAATTGAAGTAAATTCATTCCTGTGTCCTGAATCATAAGTGTATTTTATGTGCCATAAGTGCTGGGTAAATAATACCATACTTCTACCAGCCGGTATAGTGACAGATTTCCAGTCAAGTAAAACCTTGTGTTGAGTTGTTAACCCATGGACTCGCAGCCCACCTCTCACCGAGGCAACACCTCCACCGCTGCTCTCGGTGGGACCAGCTCCCTGCAGTAGTTTTTCCGCTGGGGGGGATGGGCCTGTTGCTTTACGGAGCAGCCCTGTCCGCCACCAGGAGGTTGAGGGTTACCACTATACCCTCCCTCTTCCACCAGGACCGGGGCTAACCCTCCAACCACTGCGACGGGCCTTCCCCCCTGGGCTTCCACCTGCTGCTGGGGAGCTGGGCGAGCGGGGGCATCGTCGGGGCGGCACTACTGCAGCTCGTCGGCGCCCGACCATTGGCGCCGCGACCACTCTGCTCTCTCGCCCTGCCCTGCCCCCCCGCCCAACGCCAGCGTCCTCTGCTGCCATGCAGAGGACGCCCCCCTGTTTACTGCCATCCTCTGACGGGCTCTCCACCCTGAGCCCGGTCCTCCTACGGGAGGAAAATCTCACCAACCAACCAACCAACCGTTAACCCATCCCCGGCAAACCCAGCACCTAATGTATTTGTTGCTGTATTATTGTCTCTGGGAAGATATTTGTAATACATGTGTGTAGCATTCACTGCTTTGTTTTTGTGTCCAGTCCTATTCCATAGAGATACCGACCCGGCCTAGAATAGGGACCAGCTGTAGCTTGCGTATTTGAGGGCGAGAAACCGACCCCCAAATGCGTAGCATAACAGTTTTATTGTGTTAATACAATTTACAACACTATACTAATGTTTAAGCACTAAAAGTGTTACCCATGACTTGGTGTCCTCTGCACTGGCCGTCGCATCGTCTGCAGCCTCAACCCCTAACTCCTGTATTTCACCACCCTCCCCTGTAACAAAGTCACGACCCCGTGACTGGAGGTGGTATAGGTTGGTGTTGGCCATTTGGTGAATAGGTTCGAGGTGATTTAGGAAGGTAGTCCAGTGGTCGGTTGGTATATTGGCCTGCAGGTGGTGGGCGTAGGCGACACGAAGAGTGGAAGGGTGGTTTGTTTGCTGGAGGAGTCGTAGCAGATGGTGTGTGCTTCGGATGCATTGATGTCGCCCGAAGGTGGGTTCAGTAAAATCATTTGACGTTAAATGAATTAAATGCTTGAGTTGTAACTGTGTTAACTTTGTCAGGTAGGTAGGGAAGTAGGTAGGCAAGCAAATAGGTAGGCTGGGTGGCAGATTGGTAGGTATGACGATTGGTTGGTGGGCACTGTAGTTGCTAGGTAGGCAAGAAAGTAGATAGGTATAACACTTTGGTAGGAAGGTAGTTAGGTATAACATTGTGGTAGATAAGTAGGTATAACTGGTAGAAAGGCAGGTAGGTATAACACTAGCAGATAAGCAGGTAGGTAGTACAGTGACAGTTGGGTAGGTAAACGCAGTGGAAACATAGGTAGATAGGTAGGCAGGCACTGTAGTAAGTAGTTAGGCATTGTGGGAGGTATGTGGGTAGGTACTGGGGGAGTTAGGTAGGGACTGTGGGAGGTATTTGGTAGGCAGGTGAGCACGGTAAGCAAAGTGGGAAGATAGGTGGGCAGGCACTGTAATAAGTAGCTAGGCATTGTGGGAGATAGATGGTTAGGCACTGTGGAAGATAGGTAGGTAAGGACTGTGGGAGGGAGGGAAGTAGTTAGGTATTTTGGTAGGTAGGTAGGTAGATTAGCACTGTGGGAAGCTGGCGGGTAGGTAGGTAGGCACTATAGTAGGTGGGTAGGCAGACACTTAGGCACTGTGGTAGGTAGGTAGGCAGACACTTAGGCACAGTGGTAGGTGGGTAGGCAGACACTTAGGACTGTGGTAGGGGGATAGGCAGACACTTAGGCACTGTGGTAGGTGGGTAGGAAAACACTTAGGCACTGTGGTAGGTGGGTAGGCAGACACTTAGGCACTGGGGTAGGTAGCTAGGTGGGCACTTTGGCGTGTCAATAGCCAATCTAGCAAGGTGACGAGTGTGGGTGTTTCAATACGGCGGCCGTAAGACACACGCTCGCTGCGGAGATAGCCGCTCCATTTCATAGAGCTCACTCAACTCGGTGCCAAAAACACACCCCGCTCATCCTCAAAAATTTGTATTGGAAAATAAGTACGGATAATTAACAAAATGTCGGTAAATCAATATTTATGCAAAATGGAAATCTCAAGGCGAGTTGGCAATCGAGAGGCGAAATATTTCCGCTAACTTTAGCACGTTTCTTTTTTTCTTTTTTCTTTTTTTTTGTAAGTATATCCTTAGAGTGACGGGGCGCGAATTGTCGTGACGGGGAATCGTCCTGAGATTTGACGGCGTATCGTTTTGAAACTATTCGTTGCACCCTTGGTAATGTATTTTGTCAGGTTAATATATTTTGGTCCGGAATTTCAGTATATGAATGAGTTTTGATTATTAATGGCCATGAATGAAATGATGTGCTGTAGGAGCACCAGAAGTGTGTAAGGTTACCCGGAAGGGTTTATTTGGCAATTCCCCAGTTTTGATCGTCATTACATTTTGCATTATGGTTGCATTGGTGATTAGCTTATGATATTTAGATGTTTTAAGGTTGGGGGAGACACCTCATACCCCCGTAGCCCAGCAGTCTGAAACTTCACCGAAAATGAGAAGGAATTATGAAGATAGGGCAAGATATGAGGTTAAAAACAGCTGACAGGAATGGTGAATGAAGAAAATCCCAAAAACTGGTAATCCAAGCACACTAACTAAATGTAAGATGACCTAATGAGTCAGAAAAAGCCATGCCCTTTAGCTGTAACCAGGACATCTTTGAATCTAACCATGTCATTCCTCAGGCATAACCGTGACATTCATTGGTAAAAAATTTAGCCATTTTTTGGTCAGTGCACAAACTAAACCAAATGGAACCTAACATATCTGAGAAAGTGTCATCCTTTGGTTTTAACCATAGCATTCTTTGCCTCTTTGGTCCTAACCAGGACATCTGTCAGTCTTAACCTTTGGTCCTTTGGTTGTAGTGCTGACATTCTTCAGTCTTACTCGTAACCTTGGTAGTTTTCACTTATCAGACTTGTTTTCCTCCTCAGAATTTCCGTCTGTCTGTCAATCTGTTTGTTGCCAGATGCTTTAATCCTGTAAAGGGTACCAACAAACAAATTGTCTCCATGTCGCCCTGTCACCCGTCATTTCACTTTCCTCCCTCCAGCTCACACCCTCTTCTCTCTTATATCTCTCCACTCCATCCCTCTTTCTCATCCTTGACCTCCCCCTCCCTCGCCTCCCCCCTCCACCTCATTCACATACACTCTCCTCGTTAGTCTCTTGCTGTCCATCCTCTCCACACGGCCAAACCACCTCAGTGTATTTCTCCTAATGCATCCTATCACATCTGCACCACAATGCTCTTTCACTTCCTTATTTGTCAGGGTGTCTCTCCATGTAGCTCCACAAGCTTCTGTCAAATAACTCTTCCATTGCTCTCACTCCTAACTTGTGTCCTTCCTACAAGGTCCAGGCTTCACTTCCATACATTATAATTGGCATCAGAATACTATCATGCAGTGACCTTTTTATTTCCATGCTTACTTCCCCATTTCTTATCATTGCTTTCAAAGAACCAGCAACCTTTCTTCATTGTTGTACCATTTCATGCACTTTATCCTCCAACTTCCATCCGTAGCACACTGCCCAAGTACTTAAATGCACTCACATTTTCCATTTCTGTACATTCGCTGACTTCATTTCTCTTGAAGATCATAACGTTACTCTTTCCAACATTCACCTTTAGATTCTGTTTCGTACACACTCCCCCAGACTCATCCACCAAGCCTTGCAGTTCCCCTTCGTATTCACTTAACAATACTAATAGTACAGGAAGTCTCCAAACACTGCCCTCCCTCATTTGGGCCATTCCAACATCCAATGCCCTACCTCATAACTCTTTTATAACCCCATCCATATACAATGTTGAACAACCATGGTGACATGACACATCCCAGTTTCAGTCCAACATTCAGACAGAAAAATTTACTCAGGTCACAATGCACTGCAGCCTTAGCACCCTCATACATAGGCCTACTCTTCACAGCATTTAGCACCTTCCCATTTACTCTTATTTTCCTCATCCCTTTTCTATCCACTCTGTCATATGCATTCTCCAAATCCAAAGCATATGACTGATTGGATAGACAGAATTTCATATACTGTACAGTACTGTAATAAAACTTTACTGGAAATTTTTTCTTTATACCTGAGTTCCTAATTTTTGTTGGACATCTTTGAAATGCCCTTAGTAATAAATTTGATCAGCCTTTGTCCACCAATACAAAGTGCAGCCAGCAGTGATTCCAGGCTAAACACAGTACTGTATATATTCGTGTTGACTACTCCAGATAAATTATCGTAAAAAAATGAGGGCTTGCATTCCCCTTCACCGTTTCAGTTTTAATCATAGTCTATGGCTGTAAGGCTAGAAATTATTATTTTTTTTATTATTTTTTTAAGTGAGGAAGAAGGAACTAAAGGTTTGAAGCCCACAAGAATGTCCCCTCCAAGAAAAAACAAAAATAAGATAACAGAGCCAACTTTAAGATCCATCATATTATACAGCACATTTTTTTATCTTTAGTTTTATAATTTTGAAAGATATCATTATTCCTGTATGCAGTACTGTATTGGTGTATTTGCTAGCTGCAAGTTACAGCTGGTTAAGTGATATGGCTGGGATTGGGAGCATTTTAATATTTGTATCTTTAAAGTAGGCATAAAGGATCTTCCATGATATTCCATCCATGCAAATCCAGAATGAGATAGTCTCAGTAGATAAATTGGTGTAAATTGGTGTCATTGTGTATGGTGCTATCAACAGATGATGCATGAGAAAAATGCTGAGCGTAGAAGAATGAACTGTCAAGCCTGTGCTGCCAGGCATATCGTGGTGTATTAAGCCAATCTTCTGAATGCTGAACCGACACAGCTAATGCATATACCCATTAATAGAGCCTATGATACATCCAAGCTTTAGTTACATCAAGCATTATTTGTGTATCATATACTGATCTGAATCTGATCTATTAGAAGAGAGTTTGGTGGATTTAAAGTGAATAATTAAGGCAAAGTTTGATGTTATGAGTAGTTAATGTGTCCCAGTATGCATTATCATATTAACTGGAAACAACTATAAAGCTACGAAAGCTTGCACACAAAGCCCTTGACATATTTCACTTAAAAAATTTAAAATTCACAACTTAGTGCACTGTGTAAGTTGACCCCACATGCAAAAGCATGGTATTATATCGGGACCAGGGGAGACTCAGGAGCTACAATATTACCAAACAGTCTTCTCTTTTTCAGCCACAGACCAATGGACCCCCCCAGGCTTGTGGCAACTGGCTGTTTGGTGACTCTTACAGTTGCTGCTCTCACCTACATTTACTGGTTGCACCGCAAGAGGTCCCGAAGTCAGGCAGACATGAAAGTTATAGTGCCACGGCTGCAGTGAGTTCCAAAGCTAAGTTTGGTTCAGCTGGGTAGTAAGAGATATGATAAATAAGGAAAGGAGTTGTTTTTGTATACTATCACAGTATTGGGAAGTATACCATACTGGTATAATTAATAGAAAGCAGTAGACAATTTTGTAAACAAATTGAGATTTCTTACTAACCTGTCATGCTTGTGTAAGGAGAGAAATGTCATATTACTGATGTGCATGAATTTCAGTATATGTGTGTGTGTGTGTGTGTGGACAGAAGTGAGACAAAGACAGGCTTTAGGATGAGCTGGATGAAGTAGTAGGAGATATGCCCATGAGTTAGTTATAAAGTGGTTGTAATAGGCAATGTGAATGTTAGAGTAGGCACTGGTCCTGTGAATATGTTATTAAAGTTTTTATACAGTACTTTAGTATATATTTGTGATATTTTTTGTTGTTTTCTAGTCTCAGATATGTTTTTTTTTGGGGGGGGTTGGTGCACACTGCCATGGTGTAAGTTGCAGTCAGCAACAAAAAAATTAGTCTTAATTCTTATAATCATACCTGGTTACAGGTTATGTCTTACTGAAGTTAATTTTATGCAATACTGTACTGTACAGTAGTTCAGTATATATTTATGCTGTGTTAAGCCAGTTTTAGGTTCCTGTGAGGGTTCTAAGGACTTACAGGGATTCTAGGCTATGGGGCATTTGGGGGGGGAGGTGGAAATTACATGGAAATTCCAAATTCACGGGGGTCTGTGTCCCCTAACCCCAATGAAATTGGGGGTTGCCTGTGTGTGTGTGTGTGTATATATATAATATATATATATATGTATGTATGTATGTATATATACTGTATAATTATTATACAGTATATATGCCAGGTAAAACAAGGTAGAAATGTTGCTGGTTCTTTGAAAACAGTGATAAGAAACAGGGAAGTGAGCATGGAAGTAAAATAGTTGTTGCATGATAGTATTGTGATACCAACTCTAACGTATGAAAGTGAAGCTTGGAGCTTCTTGGAAGGACGTAAGTCAAGAGTTAGAGCCGTGGAAATGAGCTATTTGAGAGGAGCATGTGGAGTTACATGAATAGACAGACTGACAAATGAGGAAGTGAAGGAGCATTGTGGTGTGGATGTGGATGTGATAGAAATCATTAAGAGAAATACGCTGAGGTGGTTTGGCTTTGTGGAGAGATAGAGAGCAAGAGACTAATGGGAAGAGTGCATGTGAGTGAAGTGGAGGGAGAGAGAGGGAGGGGAAGGCCAAGGATAAGACAGAAGGATGGAGTGGAGAGGTATATGAGAGAAGGGGGTGTGAGCTGGGAGCAGGGCAGCAAAATGGTGGTGGACAGGGCAGTGTGGAGGTGATTTGTTTGTGGCCACCCCTTATGGGTTTAAGGCATCTGGCAATAGATGGATAGATAGATTAGGGAGTAGTGGTAGGTGGTGGCAACTGTCATCCACTCATTTGATGTAGTGTTGACCACTACTTCCTTCACCTTTATCATTCTTTTTCTGTGTCTGCCCTCCTCACTTGCTATTTCTCCCATCTTTCCTGTCTCTAACTATTACTCTTCTCTCACTTTCAGGTGGCTTTACATTGAGTGACAAGCCTAATGGTTTCCTGTTGGCCAGGAAACCATGTACAGTGCTGGGTAGGAACCATATAATCAACCCATACTTTTTCCATATGTGTCAACAAGTGGGTTGGCGGAGGGTTAGTGCCCCTCCCTGTAAAACAGCAAACTCAGAGTCAAATAGCCACCCCTTACTGAATTGTGATGTCTGACTGTAAATAGGTAGATAGGGGAGTGAATGCCCCCTCCCCCCCTTTATTTTATTTTATTTGTATTTTTCCAATGCATACCTTGCTGTTTTCCTCTTCTGGTCTGTGTATTCTTCCCACCCCTTGCTCAGTATTGGAAGTTGGAAATGGATGATGATAATGATTGAAATGTAGCTAGTTTTGAAAGTTGTAGCATATTTAAGAACGCATGCTTCCCCGTGTCTCATATGATTCCTGAATCACTTGTTTGTGATGATGCCTTTCACAATACATAAAAGGCAGTTGATGACAGGGAAGGAAATCATATAAATTATATAATGATTACTGAATCACTAATGGTTGTTTTGATACATTTCAGTGTCTGTAAAATACTGTATACAGTATATGGTTGAGGACAGGGAAGTATGAGGAGTTGACTTACCTTTATTTATCCTTTTCCATTATGACCAGAAGCCAAGATGAGATGAATGACATGAAATGGGAACGCGTGGGCAGAGTAGCCAAGCTATACATTTATCCAGTCAAGTCCTTTGCTCCTGTAAATGTCAAAACCGCAGAGACTGGGCAATATGGACTGGTCAGTGGGAGTTTGCGTGACAGGTACTGGTAGTGTATTTTGACATGTTAAATGGCTGCACCTTGTAGCTACATACAAATCAGTTTGGCAGTCTACATACATTTTTTTTAGTAGTTTGGCCCCCAAACACAGTCATGCCTTGTTATGCATGTGAAAACTCATCACATAGTGATTTATCATATACAGAGGTTGATATTATATTGGTTCGTTGGGATACGTTGGGGGTTAAGAGCCAGTTAACCAAAAATCTCATTAAACTTAACCTTTTCAGGCTTGCCCTCAATGTCTTCAGTAGCACCATGCCTTCCACTAGGGGTAGCATCCTTGCCAGACACAGTTTCAGAGTCACAAGTTTCAGTATTTCATACACAAAAAGTTATCACTCCACTTAATGTCACACACTGGACTATTGCATACTTGCATTATTATTTGGCCGTAGCATTGGTGTTTCAGTGGCCTTGCACACACAAAACAGAATGAAAAGGAGACAATCACAGCAAATGTAAACATTGGGCAGGCATCTTGGCTCAAATGTCTGACTGTCGGCATGCACAGGAGGCACTTTGTACGAATGGGATTGTCATACGTGGCCATCACAGTTATCGTATAAGTGACCATCATGTTTTGCGAAACTGGGTATAACTTTTAGCTCATCTTTCTATTGATCATTGCATACCAAGCTGATGATACAGAGGCATGACTGTATGTCATCATATGTATTCCATGTTAAATTTAGTTATATTTGAATATGCTGTACCTACAAACTACTTTCAGTAAGCTACAGTGCAGCTTTGTTATGCGATAGGGTTGCATCAAGTGAAGACCAATTGCATAACAAATTGTCGCATAACGAAGTCGATATAACATGGGTTCAAAGGGGTAAGGGAGGGTGAACTTGACCGTGAAGCAAAAACCTCTTCCATGCACCTGAAGTTTGTCCTGTGCTAGTAGAGTTATCACCAAAGGTTCCCCCCAAGATGGGGGACAGTTGGGGGGCCTAGACGACCACTCCACACAAAAAGATACGGTATCACTTCACTTAATATTGCACTGTATTTGTTAAGCACTTGCACTCTTATTTGGCAGTAACAGTGGTGTTCCAGTGGCCTTTCATGCACAAAATAAAACGAAAGGCAACAATCACAGCCAGAGTAAACACTGGGCGGGCATCTTCGCTCAGTCAGTTGTGTAGAGGCCTAGAAAGGGGATGATGGTTATGTAAGGTTGATGCAACTTCCAAGTCATGAATTTCAGTTTTTCACATACAGGTGTGCACACTGCACTGTTTGTTAAGCACTTGCATTGTTATTTGGCAGTAACAGTGATGTTTCAGTGGCCTTCCATGCACAAAATAGAACAAAAGGGAATGATCAGTGTAAACATCGTGCAGCCATTTTGGCTTGTGTGCAACACCGCGTCCAGATGAGATTCTCGGAGGCAGCCATTGAAAATATCGTTGTAGTGAAGTCGCAGTTAATTTTTTTACGTTGTACCGAGACAGGATATAACTTTATAATTATCATTGTAGCAATTTATCACATAACAGGGCATCGTACAATGAGGTTGCACTGTACAGTATACAGTATTAGGAATGAATATGGAATGTTTCACTACTTTCAAGGGGCATATCTAGTAGGGTAGAAAAGAGATTTCCATTAGGTTTTGTCATTCACACTGAGAGGATTCATAATGAGAAAGACAAACTAACACTGTACTTAGGATTTGTTCCATGAATCTCATATTTTTATTTTGTGTACCTCTTGTACTTTTGTCAGATGTTGCTTTTTTTTTTCCCGGGAGTTGTTTTTTCTGTGCATCCAACTCCTACTAGTCTGCAGCACTAAAGAAGAGTGTCACTTATACATTGATAACTATTTCAGGAGCTTCATGGTAGTTTCAGATAAAGGAAAGATGATAACTGGCCGACAGAGACCTCAGTTAGTACTGGTGCGGCCAGCTGTGCTTGGAAATACACTGACTCTCTCCTACTTCAACAAAGTAGACCTTACTGTTGACCTCAGTCAAATAGAGGACACCAACACCAGAGTCGCAGCTGAGTATGTTCTGCTAATTTTCAGTCAGTATCATTATAATTTTCCTAAAATTATTCCTCACTGTGGTTCAGATCTTTCAGATGGTAGACAAAATTTCCAGATGCATTTGTGATGTTTCCATCTCTGAATTGTTTATCGTGTTATTTTGTGGTATGTCATCCTAAAGGGCTATGATGAAACAACCTCAGTGTAACCTTGTCTCGAGTTTACTGCCTTTCTTTCAGTTCTGTTCTGTCTTCTTGCACTGTGTTTGCTTCTCATCTTTATTTTTTCACTTCATTTATGGTCATCTTCCCTTCTACCTATCCACTGCACTTTAGTTGACCTATTAGTATACAGTAATCATTATTGGAAGAAATTTGAGTGCAAAGTGGAGGGAATGTAAGAAAATGTTCTGGAAGGAGGTAAAGAGAGCTAGACAGGGTGCCAACGAAGTCAGTGGGGGTGTGAAAGATAAAAATGGTAGATTACTAGTGGAGAAGGGAGAAAAAGTAAACAGATGGAGAGAACACTTTAATGAACTGTTGAACATAGAGAATGAAAGTAATGCAAGTATAAGTGGCTGGGGAATGGCAGGGAGAAGGAGGGTTGTGAGAAGAGAGGAAGAAATCACCAGGATGGAAGTGGTGGAAGCAATGAAGAAAGTTAAAATGGGGAAAGCCTCAGGAATTGATGGAGTGTGTGGTGAAATGCTGAAGCATGGGGGAGAGATAGTAATAGAATGGATGTGGAAGGTGTGCAGATTGGCTTGGGAGGAGGGTAGAGTCCCGGAGGATTGGAAGTCAGGTATAATTATTCCTCTGTACAAAGGAAAAGGGGAAAAAGCAGTGTGTGGTAATCATAGGGGCATTTGCCTTCTCAGTGTAATAGGAAAAGTATATGGTAGGATACTTATTGACAGAATTAGGGAAATTACTGAGGAATTAGTTGGAGAAGAAAGAACAAGGAGGTTTTAGGAAGGGAAGAGGTTGTGTGGACCAGATATTCATTCTTAGATCCTTAGGAAAAGTTTCTAGAGAAGGGCAAGGAGTTGTATGCAGCCTTCATGGATCTGGAGAAAGCATATGACAGGGTGGATAGACAAGGTTTGTGGAAGGTATTAAGAATATATGGAGTGGATGGGAAGTTGTTGAAGGCAGTGAAGAGTATGTATGAGGGTGCTAAGGCTGCAGTGCGTGTGGATGGCAAACTGAGTGAATCTTTCCATTTGAAGGTTGGATTGAAACAAGGATGTGTCATGTCTCCATGGTTGTTCAATCTGTACATGGATGGGGTTATGAAAGAGATACAAGGTCGGGCAGTGGATGTTGGAGCGGCCCTAGTGAGAGAGGGCAGTGTTTGGAAACTCCCTGTACTGTTGTTTGCAGATGATACTGTGTTGTTGAGCGAAGACGAAGGGGAGCTGCAAGGCTTGGTAGATGAGTTTGGGAGAGTGTGTAAGAAACGGAATCTAAAGGTGAATGTAGGGAAGAGTAAAGTGATGGTCTTCGAGTGAAGTGAAGCCAGTGAATGTACAGTGAGATTGGATGGGAAGGATATGGAGAATGTGAGTGAATTTAAGTACTTGGGCAGTGTGATGAGTAAGGATGGAAGTCTGGAGGTTGAAGTGCTCAAAAGGGTGCAGCAGGGAAGGAAGGTTGCTGGTTCGTTGAAAGCAGTGATAAGAAACAGGGAGGTGAGCATGGAAGTGAAAAAGTTGTTACATGACAGTATTGTGATACCAACTCAGACATATGGAAGTGAAGCTTGGACCCTGCTGGAAGGACAGAAGTCAAGAGTGAGAGCAGTGGAAATGAGTTATTTGAGAGGAGCATGTGGAGTTACATGGAGAGACAGACTAACAAATGAGGAAGTGAAGGAGCGTTGTAGTGTGGTTGAGGACGTGATGGGAAGCGTTAGGAGAAACACGTTAAGGTGGTTTGGGCATGTGGAGAGGATGGAGAGTGAAAGACTGACGAGGAGAGTGTATGTGAGTGAGGTGGAGGGGGCGAGAGGGAGGGGGAGGCCGAGGATGAGGAGGGATGGAGTGGAGAGGTATATGAGAGAGGGGGTTGTAAGTTGGGAGTGTGGTAGTGAAATGGCAGGGGACAGAGTGACATGGAGGCGATTTGTTTGTGGCCACCCTGTGCAGGATTGAGGCGTCTGGTAAGTAATGGGGGTACAATAGGTACAGCCATGAGCAGATGTTTGCAGACGCTTCTCTGCTGACTTGGGCAGTGGAATAGGTTACATGAAGCACCTGTATGGTATACAGTACACCCCCCTAGTACATGCCTATATGGGTGGCAGAGATGCTCGCTTACTAGGAATTCACGTACTAGGAATACATACTGTAATGGGAAAATTAACATATGGGCAGCACCCCTCCTATCTGTTACCTTTTTGACCTGTTTAAGGGAAAATATCTAAGACATATACAGTACAGTACAGTAGGATCTCGCCAATAACATCTAATTGGTGCCAGAAAATGGCACCAATTAGACGTGGAGGTGGAGGGAGAGGCAGCTAGAGAGTCAGGTGGGGCAGTGGAGGTGGAGGGGACTGCGGTGAGTGAGTCAGGGGAGGTGGTGAGGGGAGGATTCTCCATCTGCTTCTCACAACTGCTCACATGTTCAGCAATTTCCTTCACCTCTTCTTGCTTGTCTGTTTCATTCCTCATCTTGTTATGGACATATGTACTGTATTTATGTGGTAGCATATGAACTACATAATGATAGGTAATGAGAAGGAAGGACACTTTCTCTCATTTGGAAGGTATGAGAAATACAGATGGCAGGACACAACATTGGCAGAGGACTGCCAGCAGTGTTTGCTTATGGCTATACATGGTCATTGGTTTCATGACAAAAGGGATGCCAGTTAAGAAAAAGTTCATGAACCCCTGTTATGGAGTCTTGGATTTCTGATCCTTAAGTTAGACCTTTAAAGGTACAGTAGTGGTAAATGTAAATGTTTTGGCAGACTCCATAAGACACAGTTGCGATGCTCATATCTTATAATTTCAGTTATTCACCCATTAATCTGTGATACAAGGTCATTACATTATCCAGGTTACCACAGTTATGTCTAGTAGGTGTTACCTGGAGTATAGTACTCATTTTATCTACCATCCCACAAAGGGTGGGTGGACACATCACCAGATGCCTGTTCCAAGGTTTGAACCATAATGCTATCTGGCTGGAAGCTTTGTAGATAGCTTTGTAAACTGCAAACCACTAAGCCACTGTGGCTTACACTGCATTAAAAAAGACCTCAAATAATTATCCTGTATGTGTAAGTGAATTTTGCATTAATCTGTTGTTTTGTTTCAACAGAATGTGGAGTGACAGAGTAGTTGGGCTTGATTGTGGTGATGAATGTGCATCGTGGCTGGAAGGGGTAATTGAACGTAAATGTCGCCTCATCTACCATGGGTCCCTCCCAGCCACTCGTTCTACAGACATACCTACAGGCTACAAATATCCATTGCTTAGGCATGATGACCAGGTCAGTCACTTATGGCCATATGCTTTAACAAAAAATGTGACATCCAACATTTGTCCAATCTGTGCACTCCATAAATGGAGTGTGCAATTTGTTTGCATATTTAGTCACAGTTACAGTATGTGGTGAAATAGGTAAGCATGACAGTAAAAGAAGAATGGTTTACTTTGTATCAGTGTATTATTTACATCAGAGAATGATTGTGAAATACCTTCTTAAACTTCACATATTTCCCAGCAATTTTTTCATTTGAAGATAGTGCAAAATGGCATCTCACAAATGTGGTTTCCATAGTTTGTTTAAGCATACCAGTTAGCGGTGAATTCGTCTCATGGTATCCTCATTTATATTTAAGCTTATGAGCATTAGGAGTACTGGTACTGAGGTGTTATAATAATAACAGAATTCATCAGTGTGATGTGTTTTTGAAGGTTTTAGGATACTAGTATATTTAGAGGAAGTGTAGAATGGAATTTCTCAAGAATGTAAGGTGGCTTGTGCTATAGGTGTCTTTATATGATACAAATGACTTATGGACGTATTCTTAAACGTGTGTTTTCCTTGTAGAGGCATGGGTAGGAAATCCTGAGCAGAACTGGTATTCATTAAAAATTCTATCCTTTTATGAGCAGTGCAGAAGGAAAGATTTTCCTTAAGAGCAGCAGAAATTATTGGAACTTGAAGGAATTATTTGACACATCTCTTCAAAAATTCCTTCAAAATTTTTTCACCATCTTGTGGCTCGTTGTCTTATACTGTGTATATATTTAAAAAGTTGAAGGAAGTCACTGCATAATTTTATCAGTTGGGGTTTATTGCTCACTTAATGCCATTCAGGGATGAGTGAGGCTGGTCACTTTCATCTTAAATGTCAGGACCAACTTGCCTAGCCCCAGGCTCGTATGCTTCTCTGTGGGGCGACATAGGATTGGATAATGAATGAATGAATGAACAATTTACAATAATATAGTAAAGTTTAAGTGCTATTTGTATGTCTTTAAAAGTGTTGTCTTTGTCAGCTGAGATGTTTAGCCAGACTAAACAGAACAGACAGTGTACTGACACTTGGATAGTTCACACAACCTCCAGTATTCATTTTTATTATATGGTCTGACACTGTCAGATATACAATAAGGCCATCAGGATCACATGAATGGTCTGGCTTGTGTCTTCCAACAGGAAAAAACAAATGAGTGCCGTCGTGTGAGTATGTGAAATGGACAATAAATTAGTGATTCTTGTACTTATGAATAACGAGATTGAAGCTAATATTATTCCTGGTGTATTATAATCAAAATATTGTCATGAGTGATGAACATCGCTGTGGAGGTGGCAAGAATGGCATTTATGGCTGAATACAAACCAACAGTATGGATGTGGTGGCAACCTCCCACATCTCGAATGTGTTGTCATTATCCAGCACAAAAGTTGTGTGCTTTGAGGCTTGAAATGCTCCACATATCAAATACCATATCAGCATGATGGGTCTTTTAGCTCAACAGGGGTACCAACCTGAAAATTTCCCTTCCCTTCCAAGGAAAGTACAGTAATCCCTCCACTATCCTATGTAATAGAGCCAAAGGCATGTCCGGACAGTGGTCTTGTCCGGATAGTGGCCCTGAAGCTCCAGCACCGGTCATTCCTGACCCTAACCTAACCTAACCTAAATCAGAAAACTACCTTCCTACCTCCCTACCGGACATGCATAGCACTTATTTAGGTCCCCTTTCACATAAATAATGCACACAAAGCTTGAATTAATTTAATTTTAACCAAAAAATTATGATTTAGAGGTGAGTAAGGCATAGGTGCTCAGAACTTGCCACCAGTGTGTAAATAAGTATCGGACATGGAAATCATCTTTTCTCACATTTTATGCACTAAATTATTGGATACAAAGCATCAAATACAGTAAATAATATAAATTGTTACCAGAAAAATGGGTAGGTTAGATTAGGACCAGACATGAAATTCACTGGCATTCACCTTTTTCACAGCTAGTGCACTAAAATAATGAACACAAAGCATGAATTCATTTAAATTTAACCCAAAAAAAAAAAAAAAGCTGTTCACTGAGTTGGCAACTTTGTTTAGGTACCAGACATGAAAATCAATGGCATTCACCTTTTTCACAGCTGGTGCACTTAAATACTAGTGGTAACCATGCATGAAAAAATAAAATTAAAAGCAGGAAATTATGATTAACATTTATGGGAATTTTTTACCACTTTACAGCATGCTGAAAACAGGTTAGACATGAAAATCATTATGGAAATCATCTTTCACACAAATCAATGGCATTCACCTTTTTCATAGCTGGTGCACTTCAAAACCATGCATGAAAAAATTAAATTGAAAGCAGGAAATTATGATTAACATTTATGGGAATTTTTTTACCACTTTACTATCTATCTATATACCTAGGCTGCTTCCCCCAAGTAAAGGGAGGTAGCCGAGACAGGTCAACACACTACCAATTTACTCATCCACTCATACACATTCATTCGCATCTTAGCCCCAAAGGGGAGAAGGGACAGATCCTCACCGCACCACACCGCACGAGGGTCAACCACGCAGTGCAGTCAGTGACATCCGCAGCAGGGCCCGACAGCAAAGCTGGTTTACCCCGGCCACATCATAATGGATCCAGCCCCTTACCTGCACCTGACCTGATCAGCTGATCAGACAAAATGCAGGAGAATATCCTCTCAGGGCTGCATCATCATTTATTCATTCACAATTTCTCTCCATTCATTTCTATCACGCACAGCCACTCTTCCTTGCTCAACAGACAACCCTCTCGCATCCAACGCTCTCTTCACACTGTCCATCCATCCTATTCGTGGTCTTCCTCTCAGCCTTACGCCTCTCACATCAGATCTAGTTATCTTTTTCACCAATCGCTCATCATCCATTCTCTCCATATGCCCAAACCATCGCAACACCCTCTGTTCAACTCGATCAGCCATCTCCCGAACAATTCCAGTTCTCCTTCGCACTTCATCATTTCTCACTCGATCCATACGCGTCACTCCACACATACTCCTCAGACACCTCATCTCCATTACATTCAAACTTTTCCTCTCTGCTACACCCATATTCCATGTTTCAGCCCCATATAATGCAGTCGGTACCACAACACCCTCATACAGCCTTCTCTTTACATCCATTCTGAGTGAACGACATCCAAACACTTTTTTCATTCCTCCTAGCACCTTTCCAACTTCATTCATTCTAAACTTCACTTCTGCATCTATTCTTCCATCTGCAGCAACATGTGACCCTAAGTACTTAAAACACTCAACCTCCTCAAGCAACTCACCATTCAAAACTATAATCATCCTCCTACCATCTATCAACCTCGTACACTTCATCACTTTACTCTTATTCTCATTTATTTTCAGTTTCCTCCTTTCACACGCCCTTCCAAACCCTCTACCAACTGTCTCAATCTCTCCACTGAATCAGCCACCAGTGCAGTATCATCCGCAAACAGCAGATGCTTCAGATTCCACTCTCTACCATCATTCACCAGACTCAGTCCTCCATCTAACACTCTTGCATTCACCTCCCTTACAACACCATCCATATAAATATTAAACAACCAAGGCGACATCACACATCCCTGCCGCAGCCCCACTCTCACGGGAAACCAATCACTCACAGTATTTCCCACTCTTACACACGCTCTACTATTTACATAAAAACTTTTCACTCCTTTTAGTAACCTGCCATCAAGCCCATTCAATCTTAAAACATTCCACAAAGCCTCCCTATCAATTCTATCATATGCTTTCTCTAAATCCATGAATGCCCAAAACACATCCTTACCTTTCGCTAAATACTTTTCACACACCTGTCTCACAGCAAACACCTGATCCACACATCCCCTCCCTCTCCTAAAGCCACACTGCTCATCACCAATCACTCCCTCTGTACCCTCTCTAACTCTCTTAATTAACACTCTACCATACACCTTACCTACCACACTCAACAGACTTATACCTCTAAAACTAGTACATTCATACTTATCACCCTTACCTTTATATAATGGGACCACACAAGCACTTGCCCAGTCAATTTGCACCATACCTTGCACAAAGCACACATTCAACAATCTTACTAACCAGTCAACAATAGTTGCTCCACCACATTTCAGGCATTCCACAGCACACCCATCCATACCTGCAGCTTTCCCTGTTTAGTCAACAATAGTTGCTCCACCACATTTCAGGCATTCCACAGCACACCCATCCATACCTGCAGCTTTCCCTGTTTTCATCTGCTTTACTGCCACTTGCACTTCCTCCATCGTAATCAAGGATTCATTCAACTCTCCCAACACATCTATTCCTTGCACCCTTTCATCTGCCACAATCTCAGCCTCCCTTTCCTCTACATTCAACAATCTTTCAAAGTACTCCACCCATCTCTTCCTTACTGCATCCATCTCAATTAACATCCTTCCATCCTCTGCTTTTACTCGCTCCTCCTTCCCAGACTCTCCCTTTTGCACCCTTTTCACCTCCTTCCAAAACATTTTCTTATTCTCCTGAAAATTCTCAGTCATCCGCCTACCCCACCTTTCATCTGCTGCCACTTTAGCACCACGCACAACCCTTCTCGCCCTATTCCTCTTTTCCTTATACCTCTCATGTGACACCTCATCCCTCCTCTGCAACCACACTTCATATGCATGTCTCTTCTCACCCACAGCCATACTTACTTCCTTGCACCACCATTCACTTCTCTTCCTTACACCACCACCCACTCGTCTCACACCACACACCTCTTGTGCATGCCCCACCACAGCACTCTTAAACAACTGCCATTCCTCCTCCACACTGCCACTCTCCTGATCTTTCACTGTATTCCACTGATCTCTCAATTTCTCCTGATACTCTATCATTTTCTCTCTTTTATCCAACTCACTCACTTTCAAAACCTCCCTGCCACACCTAACTCTCCTAGCTCTCACCCATCACTTACCTACTCTCAACTTTCCCTCCACCAGGTAGTGGTCAGACATACCTCCACCCTCCCCTCTCAAAACTCTCACATCCAACAATCTTCCTATTACATTCCTGGAAACAACCACATAGTCCATCAATGCTCTGTCAACAACCCTTCCACCCTCCTGTCTCACCCATGTATACTTATAAATATCTTTCTTCTCAAACAAGGTATTCCCAATCACCATCTCTCGCTCAACACACACACCTATCATGCTGAAAACATGTTAGATATGAAAATCATTATGGAAATCATCTTTCACACAAATCAATGGCATTCACCTTTTTCATAGCTGGTGCACTTCAAAACCATGCATGAAAAAATTAAATCGAAAGCAGGAAATTATGATTAACATTTATGGGAATTTTTTTTACCACTTTACAGCATGCTGAAAACAGGTTAGGCATGAAAATCATTATGGAATTCATCTTTCACACAGTCTATGCATGAGATTAATGATATGGGAAGAACAAAACAAGGAATTTTGATGTTAGGGTACTTACGAGAATGATGCCGCCGTCCTGATGTATAACCCGCTCGGTCATCTTAGACTCTGACAGTAAGACCTTGCACCTGACACACCTTAGCACTTCCGCTGCACTTTACACTCACCAGCACTTTCCACAACGTTTCCTTTCGCACAAGTAACTGTACCTTTCGTGGTTGGTGGTGGCGACCATCATCCACTCACTTGATGTAGTGCTGCTTACTTCTTCCTTAGCCTCTATCATTCTTTTACTGTGCCTGCCCTCCTCTCTTCCTATTTCTCCCATCTTTCCTGTCACTTCTTACTGCTTTTCTTTCCTTTATAGGTGGCTTTACATTGAGTGACAAGCCAAATGGTTTCCTGTAAGACAAGAAATCATTTACAATGCTGGGTGGTAACCATATAACCGAACCATATGTGCTCCCTACGTGTCAACAAGTGGGTTGGTGGAGGGTTAGTGCCCCTCCCCGTAAAATAAATAACTCGAAGTCAAATGGCCACCCCTTACAGGATTATGGTGTCTGGCAATAGATAGATAGATAGAACTGTACCTTGCATCACATCACTTCACTGCACTGTACATAACAGTAAATTCCTGTGTGGTCTAGTGACGAGTCCTGGGGAAGTTAGTCGCTGTCAGAGTCCGAGATGAGCTGACGGAGGCGGCGTAGGGGCTCCTTGGTGAGACGTGGTGATACGCTATCCACTGCAGAGGACTCAGAAGATAGCTGCAAACTAACATCCAGTGGTGACTCCGCTGTGCCTGATGTGCTGGGCTGTGGCTCAGAGCTAGAAGGCCTGTCTTGGTTGTTGTCGATACCAGATGAGCGTGGAACGGTCAATGTCAGCATACTTAGGAGTAAACATCATCTTCCTCTCCACGTTCCATCTGGTTTTCGAAGCGAAATCAGCCGTGTACTGCTGTAGTTTGTCTCCGGACCTCTTGATATCAAACAAAGTGGGGCGAGGGAGATTGAATTCACGGAGGATCCGTGATGTCGGCCAGCCGGCGTCCACCTTCTCCAATACCTCCCGCTTCTTCTCCAGAGTCAAAACCACTTTCTTCCTCTTCTCAAGTGGCGGGGCCATCATCACACACACGATAAAGAAGGTGCAGAGCAGCATCAAGCCCTGCAGGAGATAGGGAATCACCACAAAACCAAGCACTTCAGCAGCCATGTTGAGAGCATGTTGATGAGCCAGGAGCTGAGCGGGAAATGAGACCGTGAGAGAGGCGGGAGGTGCGAAAACACAGCTGTTCGGAGCGCACGGGAAATTCAAACTGACGCGGTCCCAAAAAATCGGATTTTTTCAAATTTGGTGGCATTTTGGGGGTCGGACAGCCTACGATGTGCAAATAGTGATGCATCCGGATATTGGACGTCCGGATAGTAGAGAGATTACTGTATACCGAGAGAAAAGAAAATTCCTTCGAGGGGAAGAACAAGTTTGGGGAAGGAATTTTTTAAGAATGCAGGCAGCAATTATATAAGTGTTTTAGATGTGGAATAAAATTGGAGGGTCCTGAGTAAGAGCAGTAGAAATTAGCCTACTAAGGCATATGTGTGGGCAACATAGACTGGGTAGGATAAGAAAGATGTGGATTAAATAAGTGTTGATAAAAGGGTAGATCAGAGTGTGCACATATGGTATGATTGTATAGTGAGAATTGATATGGACACATTTCTGAAATGGGTACCATACTGTAATTAATGTGAGTAAATGACTTTGAAGGTGGGAAGGGGTATAGTAGGACAAGAAGGTTGATGACCATAGTAAATGAGTAGATGTGTGAAAGCTAAATATGGAAATTCTTGAAGGTAAGAAAATGACAAGGAATGATAGTGAATGGATAGAGTATTTACAGGGACGAACGTGACTTGGAATGAAAATGAATGGATGGATTATTTACAGGCAAGAACATGACAAGGAATGAAAATGAATGGATGAAGTATTTACCGGGAAGAACATAACAGGGATATGGTGCCACTTATTTAATTTGATAGTTGGCAGGATTACTCTGTCCCATGTGTGTGTGTATTTACCCATTTGTAGTATACAGGAATTGACCTAAGCTCATTTTGTCCTGTCTCCACATCTACATTTATCCAGTCTAGTTTTAAACACATGAATGTTTTTTGCATGCTCCACCTCGTGGTCTAAGTCGTTCCAAGTACCTGTGCTTCTATTTGGGAAACTGAATGTTTTAAGATCATTAAGACATCTACTTTTCCTCAGCTTGAAGTCATGATCTCTTGTTCGTCCATCGTCCAACACAAAAGATCCTTTCTATCCACCTTTTCCAGTTCGCATACATTTCTAAACATCGTGATCAAGTCTCCTCTTTCCTTTCTTTTGTGCAGTGTTGATAACTTCAGTCTTCCAATCCCTTAAGCATGGTATCATCCTTGTAGCCATATGTTGAACTCTCCAATATGCTTCTTCAAATGAGGCAACCATACCACAGTCTTATCACGGTCATTATCAACTCCCTTAGCAATTCCTCGTCCATATAATTAAAAGTCACTCTCATGTTGGTCGGTAATCCATAAGTGCCTCCAATGATTCTGTTTATATGCTTTTCTGGCAACAAGTAATCTTGAATAATCACTCCCAAGTCTGTCCATTTATATGTCCAATGCAGTCTTTTTTCACTCACTCCCATTTCTAATACATGACACTTCTTGGCATTAAAATTCATTTTTCAAGTTTGGCTCCAGCTGTTGAGTTTATCCAAGTCCTCTTGCAGTTCTTTACAATTATCAGTACATTTAACCCGTGGATTGCGAACCACAGCTCAGGCTAGGAAGCATCACATTGTGAGCCACAGTTCAGGCTGTGCTGACCTTCCAGTGGTCATGTATCACCGCTAACTACTCCACCGCTATGCAAACTTACACATCACTCTACGCAAAGATGGAGAGAGAGAGTTTTTTTTTTTTTTTCACCAGATGATGCCCTGGATGTTTATTTTCAATATAATAAACAAAAACTTTTTTTTTTTCTCCCACCACTCCATCCCTATGCAAACTTATGCATGGTGCTATGCAAAGACGGAGAGAGATTTTTTTTTTTTTTCGCCAGATGATGCATTGGATGTTTATCTTCAAGTTTATAATAAGCAAAACTATAAAAAAATATATATATTTTTTGCACACAACGGGGTGGTATAAAAAAAGGTAATTGCGCAAACCATGGGTTAATATGTTTCATGGTTTTACCATCGTCAGCGAACCTACTTATGTAACTATTCAGACCTCCCGGCAAGTCATTTAAATACAGTAAAACCTCGATATAACAGACTTCAATAGACCGGAATTCGCTTTTATCGGACTCGACCGGACTAAACTCCTATATATCGGAAAAAGTCCGATAAAGCCAGAAAGCAGTCCGGACTGCCTGACCACTACAGCTTTGTTCACCACAATAAGACAGGTAAAAGACATGTTTTTCAGTGCACAGTACAGTATTATTATACCACACAGTACAATACTGCAATGGTGGTGAAAACCACTGATGCAATCCGGACTAATGTCTGATATATCGGAAAAAGTCCGGATTTGCAGTTGTAAGTCCGGATGTCGCTTTTATCGGACTAGCTTGGGCCCCAATTAGTCCGTTATAGTGAGGTCTTACTGTACATCAGAAACATTATTGAGGCTAAGATAGAGCCCAGGTGAGCTTTGCTGGTCACATTTTTCTCTTGTGAAACCTTGTCCCATATGGCTGTTCTCATCTGCCTTCCGATCAGATAATCTTCCATCCACTTAAATAGTTTCCCATGCACTCCTCCAAAGGCCTAAAGCTTCCACAGCAGTCTCTTATAGGGTACCCTGTCAAATGCTTTCATGAGGTCTAGGGAGACACAAACTATCCACCCTTCTCTTTCTCATGTATGACATCTTTTACCCTACTGTAGAAACTTAATAGTTTAGCAACACAAGATCTTCCTTCCCGAAAACCAAATTGTCTCGGTGTTATCATTTCATTTTCTTCTAAATACTTAATCCATTTTTTTGTAATAATTTTCTCACAGATTTTACAAACAACACTAGTAATTGGTACAGGTCTGTAATTGAGTGGACCTTTCCTATCTCCTCCCTTGAAAATTGGCACAATATTTGGTCTTTTCCAGTCTTTAGGTAACTGTCTATTTTCAAGAGAGCTCTTAATGATGACATAAACAGGCCACACTAATTGAGCAGCACCTTCTTTCAATATCCTTCCATCCACACTATCTGGTCAAATTGCTTTCCTCACATCTAAGTCCCTCATCAGATGTAGCAACTCATTTATGTCAGCTGCAATTCCACCATTCTCATCATTCTGGGTTCCATTTCAGATTCATTATTAAATTCCTCTTCCAACACATAGACCGACTGCAGCTTGTTGTTCATTATTTCTTACAAATCTTCTCTTTCGTAAGTTTCATCTCCATCTCTCGGTTGTATTATACTGCCCTTATCTTTCATTTTATCATTTACAAACCTGCAAAATAGCTTAGGTTCTTTTTTACATTTAGTTACAATATCCTTTTCATATTTCCTTCCATCCTCTCTCCACACCCTTACATTTTCATTTCTTCTATCTATCTATCTATTGCCAGACGCCTCAATCGCACACGGGGTGGCCACAAACAAATTGCCTCCATGTCGCTCTGTTCCCTGCCATTTCACTACCTCACTCCCAACTTACACCCCCCTCTCTCATGTACCTCTCCACTCCATCCCTCCATCTCATCCTCGGCCTCCCCCTCCCTCTCGCCCCCTCCACCTCACTCACATATACTCTCCTTGTCAGTCTTTCACTCTCCATCCTCTCCACATGCCCAAACCACCTTAACGTGTTTCTCCTAACGCTTCCTATCATGTCCACAACCACCACAACGCTCCTTCACTTCCTCATTTGTTAGTCTGTCTCTCCACGTGACTCCACATGCTCCTCACAAATAACTCATTTCCAGTGCTCTCACTCTTGATTTCTGTCCTTCCAACAGGGTCCAAGCTTCACTTCCATATGTTAGAGTTGGTATCACAATACTGTCATGTAACAACTTTTTCACTTCCACGCTCACCTCCCTGTTTCTTATCACTGCTTTCAGCGAACTAGCAACCTTCCTTCCCTGCTGCACCCTTTCAAGCACTTCACCCTCCAGACTTCCATCCTTACTCATCACACTACCCAAGTACTTAAATGCACTCACATTCTCCATATCCTCCCCATCCAGTCTCACTGTACATTCACTGGCTTCACTTCTCTCGAAGACTAGCACTTTACTCTTCATTACATTCACCTTTAGCGTCCATTTCTTACACACTCTCCCAAACTCATCTACCAAGCCTTGCAGCTCCCCTTCGTCTTCGCTCAACAACACAGTATCATCTGCAAACAACAGTACAGGAAGTTTCCAAACACTGCCCTCTCTCACTAGGGCTGCTTCAACATCCACTGCCCGACCTTGTATCTCTTTTATAACCCCATCCATGTGCAGATTGAACAACCATGGAGACATGACACATCCTTGTTTCAATCCAACCTTCAAATGGAAAGATTCACTCAGTTTGCCATCCACACGCACTGCAGCCTTAGCACCCTCATACATACTCTTCACTGCCTTCAGCAACTTCCCATCCACTCCATATATTCTTAATACTTTCCACAATCCTTGTCTATCCACCCTGTCATATGCTTTCTCCAGATCCATGAAGGCTGCATATGACTTCTTTCCCTTCTCTAGAAACTTTTCCACTAAGGATCTAAGAATGAATATCTGGTCTACACAACCTCTTCCCTTCCTAAAACCTCCCTGCTCTTCTCCAACTAATTCCTGCTATTTCCGTGACTGTCAATAAGTATCCTACCATATACTTTTCCTATTACACTGAGAAGGCAAATGCCCCTGTGATTACCACACACTGCTTTTTCCCCTTTTCCTTTGTACAGAGGAATAATTATACCTGACTTTCAATCCTCTGGGACTGTACCCTCCTCCCACACAAATCTGCACACCTTCCACGTCCATTCTATTACTATCTCTCCCCCATGCTTCAGCATTTCACCACACACTCCATCAATTCCTGGGGCTTTCCCCATTTTAACTTTCTTCATTGCTTCCACCACTTCCATCCTGGTGATTTCTTTCTCTCTTCTCACAAACCTCCTTCTCCCTGCCATTCCCCAGCCACTTATACTTGCATTACTTTCATTCTCTATGTTCAACAGTTCATTAAAGTGTTCTCTCCATCTGTTTACTTTTTCTTCCTTCTCCACTAGTAATCTACCATTTTTATCTTTCACACCCCCACTGACTTCATTGGCACCCTGTCTAGCCCTCTTTACCTCCTTCCAGAACATTTTCTTACATTCTCTCCACTTTGCACTCAAATTCCTTCCAAATTCCTCATCCACTCTCTTCTTACTCTCTCTTACTAATCTTTTCACCTCTCTCCTCCTCTCTACATATAACTCTCTCGTCCGTCTCTCGGCTTCTTCGACGCCCCTGTTCCTCATCCACTCATTATATGCTTTCTTCTTTTGTGCCACAGCCTCTGTCACCTCTTCAGTCCACCATGCTGTTCCCTGAACCCCCTTTCATCTTCTCTTCACCCCACCTTACATGCTGCACAGATTTCTTCTCTGAATATCTTTCATTTCTTACCTGCTTGTATTCTTCCCAAGCCAATTTACTGTGCCTTCATCTCACTTTATTCCATGCTTTGTTTCTTGGCTCAGTTGCCATTCTACATCTGTTGTTAAACCATTCTTTCTTCCTTACCGTTGCTGTGGAGAATTTTGGGACATATTTACAAACTCCAGTTTTATATACTTCTGTCAGAAACTCATATTTCTCATCAGCATTTGTGATTGCATTCATTTTGCTCCAGTCTACACTTTGGAAAAAGTTCCAAGGGAAGCAAAGTCTGCCTTTTCATAATAGTATCTGTTTTCTCCATGTTTTTCTTCTCATTCCCTTACTCCCACCACTTCTGTCTCAGTAACTGAGTGATCACCTTTACCAAAGGGGCATGGTAGGTTATGTTCTTCACATCATTTGGGTCCTTTGTGAATACCAAGTCCAGCCTTGATGGTTCATCTCTTCTAATTCTTGCATTCTCTTTTATTAATTGAGTTAACATGTTTTCCTTCACCATTTCCATCAGTTTTTTTCCCCGTAATTCCTCATTCTTCCCAGCATCCATACTTTCCCAGTCAACTTCTCAGCAGTTAAAATCCCCCATGATTATTATTCTATTTCTTCATTCAATTAACATCTTTGTGTTGATAATGGATTCACTTATCAACTGTTCATAATCTTTTGTCAAAACCTTAGTGTGTGGGAGGGGGGCACATATAAAATACTAGTACTGTACATCTATTTTTTTCTCCATAGGAGTACTCTATTTCCATTCCCAAAAGTTCAGCCATGGTATTTTCAATTTCTGTTTCAGTATGGGTTGGAATCATTACACCTGTCCCAAACTTTCCCTGTCTGTCCTTCCTCCACACATTATAGTTGTTCCATCCAAATAATTGTGTGTATTTACCTAATTGTATTTACCTAATTGTGATATACTGTACAGGAAATGAGCTACGCTCGTGGGGTCCCGTCTCTTTTTCTCATTAAGACAAGTTTTGCTTTAAACTCGTTCAAGTTTTTAGACTGGACGATCTCTTTGTCCAGTCTATTCCACAGGTCTATGCATCTATACGGAAAACTATATTTCTTGATGTTCTTCAAGCAGCATGGCTTCTTCAGTTTCAGTCCATGTCCTCTTGTTGCTCTCTTATCCCATACAAACAGATCTTCTCTATCAATTTTATCTACTCCCATCATGGTCCTGAACACTGCAACCATGTCACCCCTCTCTCTCCTTTCCTCTAAGGATGGCAAATCCAGCCTTTCTAGCCTCGCACTGTATGACAGATCTGCCAGACTGGGGACCATCTTAGTTGCTGTTCTTTGTATTCTCTCAATCTTGTTTATATCTTTCTTTTTGTGTGTGGGGACCACACTACTGCTGCATATTCTAACCTGGGGCGGATCATGGCCACCATCAATGTTTTCATCATCTCTTCATTCATGTAATGAAATGCCACTATTATGTTGGTCAAGTGTTTATATGTTTCTCTAACTATCTTGTTAATGTGTTTTTCAGGTGACAAACTATCCTGGACCAGCACTCCTAAATCTTTCTCTTCTCTCACTTTTGTGATTGGTTCATTACCCATCATATAATTCAGTGATGGTCTTTTGGTGCTTTTACCCATTTCCAATATTTTACATTTTTTTGCATTGAATTTCATTTCCCACATCCGGCTCCAGTCGTGTATCCTATCCAGATCCTCCTGCAGCATTTTACAGTCCCCTTCAACCTCTACCTTCCTCAAGATCTTTGCATCATCAGCAAACAGACTTGCATAACTGTTCACTCCATCTATCTTATCATTTACGTAAATCAGGAACATTACTGGCGCCAACACCGAGCCCAGTGGGACACCACTTGTTATTTCTCTCCATCCAGACGTCCTGTCCTCTATTATTGCATTGTAGGCGAGCAGTGTGTGAAGAATGATGAAGGAAGGGTAGTGGTGAACAGTGAGGATATTAAAGATGCATGGAGAGAGCATTATAGCCTGTTGTTGAATGAGGAGTTTGATTGGGATAGGGAAGGTTTGGATCCAGCTGATCCGGTGTTTGGGCCTTGGCCTTTGATTGACGCTGCTACTGTGAGTGAGGCAATAGGCAGGATGCGGGTGGGGAAGGTGGCAGGTGTGTCTGGGGTTGACTGCTGAAATGTTGAAGGCCTCAGGAGATATTGGGGTGAGGTTAGTCACTGACCTGATAAATATGATTATATATGAGTGTGTGGTCCCAGATGATTGGCTGAAGAGTGCAATTGTAAATGTGTACAAAGGGAAGGGTGATGCCCTGGAAA